>PVKE010005614.1:0-58196 GCA_004027555.1 Craseonycteris thonglongyai
TTTTTTTGCTTGCTTGCTTGCTTGTATTTTTGTTTGTTTGTTTGTTTTAACAGCTCTTTCAAAAGCCCATTGGTGTGAATCCGGCTGGCAGTTTGCCAACTCCTGTTACTTTAAAGAAAAATAACAGATAAATAATTCCACATAGGGTATATGGACCACAAACAAGAGAGGCTTGGAAACACGGTCACAGGGCACAGCCAGCTTTCCCAGAGGAGCAGACATGCTGGTGACAACTGGAACAGGCAGAGCACAGGGAAGAATGGTTGGGTCCACGGTCGAGGGTTAGCACGGCAGGTAAGCAGACCTCGAGGGGAGCTGGCAGGGACCCCACTCTGTGGTTCAGAGCACAGACTTCAGAGTCAGTCACAACTGGAGGGGAATCCTGGCTCCATCATTTAGTCCTGGCTCTGTGACCTTGGCTTTCTGCTCTGTGCCTCAGTTTCCTCATCTTTAAACCGGGCCAATGGTCCCTGCCAGATAAAGCTATGAGCTCACTTATGTAAAGGACTTCACCCCATGCCTTGCAGTCAACCCTCAGTGTATGATGACTGCTATTGGTATCTTTGCTGCTTTTTTTGTTTTTTATGAATGTTGACACACTTACTGAGGGAATGGTGAGACTTTAGCAGCCAGTGAGGAGGGTCCCTTGCTCCCTGAATAGGACTGCCACATTTGGCAAAGAAACAAAAGCAACCACAAAAACAGGGTGCATGTTAAATGAAGCGGATAGGCAGTCATTTTTTAGTATAAGTATGTCCCGTGTAATATTTGGGACATACTTAAACTAAATCATTTGTGGTTTATCTGAGATACAAATTGAACGAGGCATCCAGTATTTTATCAGGGACCCAAAGATCCTCTTCCATCATTAGTTCTATGACAGAATATAGAACCAGCCTCTCCAGAGGGAAGGAAGTAGCTGGCATGCTTTTGAGTGGGACTTTCTGCATTTGCAAAGCCTTTCTGTATACTTCAGCTCCATTACTAAATATTACCCCATTTACAGCTAAGGATATTGAGAATCCCAGCACTCAAATCACCTGCTTCATGCTAAGGTCACATAGCTCATAAAGGTGCCAGATCATGAGTTCCTGCCCCAAAACGGCTGCTGAGATGGGGGAAAGTGAGGCAAATGTCAATTAGGTCCCTGAGCCCATGGGAAAGGGAGGCTTGGCTAAAAGAAGAGTGGGGAGAAGATTCTAGATGCGTGCAGAAGCTGAGAAAGGAAGGGAAGCTCTGCTTGGCAAAGGAACAGAGAAGAGACGGGTGGGCCCATCGTAGCTGGAGCTGATGGCTCCTCCACACCCGTCCTGTCTCCAGCTGACTGCACTGAGCCCCCAGCCAGGTCCCACCCAGTAAGTGGAGTGACAGAGTGGGGGAGGAGTCAGAAAGCCGGGGGAGGAGTCAAATGATGTGGGAGGAGTCCCAGATAACAGGTGGGAGGAGTCAGAGAATGGGAGGCCTCTCTGCTGAGCCTCCTTTCACTCAGTGCCTCCCAATCAGCTTCACACTCACCTTTAAAGTTCTCATTGATTTCTGTACAATTTGTGTTGTTGAGGCAGACTCTCCAGACATCTGCAAAGAAATCTTCTCCTACCCACCAGGCCTGTAACACAAAGTGGACACACAGGGGAAGGGTGATTGTTGATTATGAGAGCGTCAGAAAATGGTATCTCCTAATTGGGTGTGAGGCCCAGAGGTAAGTGAATATTAGGGACCGGCACTTCTTCTCCTGCAGTGTAGTTTGCCAAGCCCTTGGGGGTCTGTTTAAAATGAAGATTCTGATTCCAGGGGTCTGGCGTGGGACCTGAGACTGTGTATTTTTTTTGTTTTTGTTTTTGACAGAGAGAACTGAACTGGGGGAACACCCCAGTTCATCATATGGGTCCACACGGGCCGGGGCCGGGACTCGATCCTCGGTCCCCAGCGCTGCAAAGTGAGTGCTTAACCCAGCGAGCCATCCGGGCTTCCCCGAAATTGTGTATTTCTAACAAGCACCCAGCTGGTACCCACACTGCGGATGTGAGTCAAGTGAGAGATGGTCCAGGCCCTTGAGGGGTGCAGGAGAGGAGATGAGGCTGAGTTGGTGGCAATAAGTACACAGTGGTAAATCCCACAAGAACTAGGAGGTGATGGCAAAGGGGAATGATAGAGAAAAGGATGAAATCGGGGGGTGGGGGAGGAGCCTGTATGGATGAAATGATCAGAGGGGACTGCCCATCCTTCAGTCCATTTCTCTCTGTGCTTCTCCTGTCTCTGCCCCAAGGCCATCCTTCTGCTTTCCATCTCCCCATAAACCTGGATCTCCCCCACCACCCATCAAGTCAACTAATGTTCGCTGAGTTCCCGCTCCATACGTGCCCAGCTACAGTGCCAAGCACCATCCTAACTCATGACTATCCCAACTCACTAACTGGCAAGAACGCCCACCTGTGTCTCCTCCGTAAGTCTCACAGTAACACGAACACGCAGGCTTAACTTCTGGCCCTGATGTCCGTCTATCCCGTTCCCTATACCTGTGACCTTTTCAGGATCCCAAAGGACCGGAAGCCAGAAATAGAAAAAGGAGACTCTAAAAGAACATTCCATAGCGTTTACTTCACTGAGCGTGGGCCCTTTGGCTAATGGTTAGGATGCAAATACTTTAGCCCACAGCATCGATGCGATCCCTGCCCTGGCTATGCATGGCAGCTTTTCAAGAACCTGCAGGACCCCAAACCTGATCACTGCACTCGTCTGCCCTGATAGGATCTAGAGCCAGGCGATCCGGGATGGTTCAAACCCCAGCTCCGCCACTGACTACAGTGTAAATTCCAGCAGGCGTCCTCACTGTCCTGAGGCCCAGTTCTGCTCCCATCATAAGAAGGGGCCAGGAGTGGACCTATCTCAGAGAGGGGAGGTGAGGCTCGGACGATGCCTATGAAAGGGCTGGCCATAGTCTCTAAGTGACAGGCGCCGTGATGGTCTGGGTTGTTATAATTATGATGAATCAACAGGAACCTTATTGTCAGCAGAGCTGGTGGCCGCACAGCGGGTGACATTTCTGAGCAGGGTTTGTCTCTGCAGTCTGAAATGATGAGGAGTGGAGCCAGGGCTTTGGATGGGGGTGTGGCCATAGAGGACCTCTGGTAGGCAGCTGCGTCTCCCTTTGGGACGGATCTGAATCTGTGCCAATAGGTTACTGACCAAATGCATTTCTGCCGTGTGGCTGAGAGCCGGATACTAATGGAAAGAGCTAAACGGTTCCAGCCAGCACGGGCAGAGTCAGGGGTGTTCCCAGGATGGGCTCTGCTGGAAAGGGCCCAGTGGGCTGCCAACACAGGATGCTGACGGTCAGGAGGCAGGAGGGGCAGAGGTCATCTAAGGTGGGTCACTTGGGGGACCTAGGGCAGTGGTCCTCAACCAAGGGTGATTTTGCGCCCCATGGGACATTTGGCAATGACTGAAGACAGTTTTGGTTGTCACCTTGGGGGTGGGAGTACTGCTGGCATCTAGTGGGTAGAGACTAAGGATTCTACAGTGCATAGGGCAGCTCCCCACTCCCAATAAAAGATGGCCCAGCCCCCAAAAACAATGGTGCCAAGGCTGAGTCATTGAGCTCAGGAGAGATGAATTTAAGCTGAGTCTTCAAAAGGCTCTGGGGACAGGGGTGCATCAGGGAGGAGCGGAACAGGTCCCTGGCCCATCCAGACCTAAATATGGGCTGAGAAAAGGGGCATGCCTTGGGAGGGAGGTCAACCCCAAATCATAACCTCCTTGGGGGAGTTCTCAATCTTGCTATTGACTGTACGATCCAGGGTTTGGGGATGGTCAGAAGGAAAGGGAACTCACATTGTCAATGGTAGCGATGAAAAGCAAGGCCGCGGAGGTGATGTGGAAGATGATGATAAAAGCCAGAAGCACCAGCATTTTCACAGGGCACGGTGGGGCGAGGGGTCACGATGCGAGTCCAGAGACAGAGAGGGAGGGATGAGCTAAACACGGTCAGAGAGAGAAATTCGAACTTGTCAATGACAAAGCAAAAGTAAGACGAAAAACAAGCAACTTTTAACGGGGTTTACACAATCGGAAACAGCTCTCCCCGCTTTTTCTTGCCTGAAAGACTGTATCAAAGTCTAGCTTTCTTTTCAAAGCTGTTCTTTGTTGTATCCCGATACCAATATGCCTTGTGGAGACATTAGGGTGAGAACCAATTAAAATCCCTAATTCAGAAATGCATCACACGTCTTCTGCCTGCCTGGGACACTGGGGCAGGAAGGAGGAGCCGTGTGGGGGCCAAAACGCTGTTCTGGATCCCACCGTGTCACCAGGCAATGCCTTGGGAAGATAATAGCTCCAGAGGAAGGAAGCTCACTCTCTGAGTTGAGTATTCATTACCCCAGAGTATTCATGATCGGACCATTTATAAAAGTAATCCCCACTCAAACACCCCTCCTCTTAATATCTCTCTATCCCCCTTTAAACAACATCTGACCACAAAACGCAAACACAACGTGTGGCAGACAGCTGCCATGTCACTTGCCTCCCTCTGGGCACAGGGAGACGGCGTTTCCCAGCCTCCCTTGCAGTGAGGTTTGGACCTTGTGACTAATTCTGGCCCACGGGCTATAAGCAACATGGATGTGTGATGAAGAAGCGGGGATGATGCAGCTACAACACACAGACACGAACTGTGATTGAGAAATAAGCCTTCGGATGTTAAACCACTGAGATGTCAGAGCACATTTTTTACTGTGGCTGAACAGTCTGAATAATATGCAATAGGAAGTGACGGCAAAGTGGAATTGGAAATTTTGCAAGAGAACACTAGGGTTGTATCACGGTGAGGTAAGCAATGCTAGGGAACCGCCAAGAAGGCGCTAAAGGCATTAATATGCAAGGACTTGTCCGAGCTGGACTACTTAGCAACAAAAGAGGAAAAAGATCAACATGGGTGAGATGAGAAAAAAAAAGAAAGGATTCAAGAAAGATTCCACTATCAAAGGATTAAAAGTGACACTTGGTAAGACTGGTAAAGTCTTTGAACATTTTTGCTAATTATGACCACCCTCTTGGTCAAATGATATGCAAATATGAAGTGAAGATGTCACATGAACCAATCTAGTTGGAAGAGTGAACACTACCAATCCTCGGATCAACACTTGATTCATTCTTCCTTTAGTCCAATAATTTGTGATGAGTTACTATTCCTGAAGTTTTGTAGAACACAAAATATTCAGTTTCACCTGTAAAAATACATTCCAAATCAGACCTTGTTTTCACTACTTACAGTAACATTTTAGTATCAGCTTTCAGTGGATTGGTTTTATTTATTTATTTATTTTTAAGATTTATCTTTATTGTTTTTGACAGAGAGAGAGAGACACAGAGACAGCGAGAAGGGGGAGGGCCCAGAACAGTCTCCATAGTTGCACATCATCGGTTTTTCCACATAGTTTCATTCCACAGGTGGGTGAGGGGCTGCACAGGGCAGGAACTGGGCCGGGGTCTCACCCCAGTGAGAACTGAACTGAGAGCACTCCCCAGTTCAGCATATGGGTCCACACGGGCCGGGATTCAATCCTCGGTCCCCTGGGCTGCAAAGCGAGCATTTAATCCGCTGAGCAATCCTGGCTTCCCTCTTCCTTCTCGTTTAATCTAGAATGGTTCCTCAGCCTCTCCTGGCCTTTCGTGACATTGATGTTATGAAGAATGTTGACCTTTTAGTTTGTAAAATGTCCCTCCGTTTGTTGGAAGCTTCCTGATGACTGGATTCAGGGAATGGCTTTTTGGCAGGAATACTGCACAGATGATGGGTTCTTGTCAGTGTATCCCTCCAGGAGGCACAAGATGTCAGTCTTCCCATCAGTGGTGATGCTAACTTTAATAAAATGGCAAAGTAACACCAGATTCCTCCAATGTATATTCCTCCTTTGTAATGCTGAACTGCGGCACAACTGGTAACGCTGGGATGGTGGTGATGGTTCTCGCCTCCCATGTGGGAGGTTCCCAGTTTGATTCCCGACCTGCGCAGCCCCACCTCCACCTGTGTGGAATGAGACTATGTCACAGCTAATGTCACAACTATGCAAGGACTTGTCTGTCTCTCTGTCATTCTCCTTTGTAATTAAAAAGCAATTTGTATGTGTGTGTGTGTGTGTGTGTGTGTGTGTGTGTGTGAAAGGATATTTCTTACTGTGGTAAAATGTACATAATATAAAATTTACCGTTAGTGACATTTAGTACAGTCACAATGTTGTGTACCTATCACCATTATCTAGTTACAGAATGTTTCATCACTACAAAAGGATACCCTGTATCCATTAAGTAGTCACTCCCCATTCTTCCCTCCACTGATCTCCTTTCCGTCTATGGATTTGCCTATTCTGGACATTTCATAGAAATGGATTGAGACAACACTGTCCTTTTATGTCTGACTTCTTTCACTTAGCACAGTGTGGGGAGACGATTTTTGACAATATAAAGATCTGACCTCTCATCAAAATGTCACCCTCATAGTTTGAGCATGCACTGATATTTCTGAAATATATTTTTAAAGGATTCATTTTATTTTGTTAAAGATTTATTTTATTGGCTGAGAAAAAGTGAGAGAGAGACAGACAAGTCCTTGCATCGTTGTGACATTAGCTGTGACATAGTCTCATTCCACACAGGTGGAGGTGAGGCTGTGCAGGTTGGGAATCGAACTGGAGGACTCCCACATGGGAGGCGAGAACCATCACCCCTATCCCAGCGGTTACCAGTTGTGCCAGTTCAGCAGATGGGTTTATCTGGGCCAGGGCAGGGAATCAAGCACTGGGTCTCGTGATCGCAAGGCAAGCGTTCAACCTGCTGAGCTATCCTGGCATTCTGATTCTTCATTTTAAAAAGACTATTTCTGACACGAACTCTCCACCTAGAGAGCCGCACTGCACAAAACCCTCCACCCATTCTTTCTCAGTCAGCTCTGGCCTCCCCATACTCTCTCACTCCATGATCCGCTGACCAAGGCCCCTCTTTGAGACCCAGGACCCGTCAACAAAGCCAGGAGCCACACGGCTGCAGAGCTGAGGCTGGGCAGTCCCAGAGATTCTCTGCATCATCACTTGGAAGAGCCCAGTGAGCCAGCTCAGAGATTCTTCCAATTCTTTTAAAAAGGACAAACCCCCCTTTGTTTAGGACTGCGTCATTCTTAGCTGCCATCACGCGCCGCCTCCAAAGAGATGCATTTCTGACACACACACAAGTCATGTAGCAGTGAATGAATGCCATGTTACTGTCAGACCAGCTGGAATGCCAAAATGTCAGGCAGAGCCCGAAACTCCAGGGTAATAATGGCTTCATATATTCCCCTTCGCAAATGACACAAATGCCTATGGACACATAATTAAGACTTTCTAGAAAAGGAAAAACACCCAAAAAACCTTTAACTCAGTTTTCCCAAAGTAATTCAAATGTTACAGGGCATGATTTGGGGGGTGGGTGGGGGTTCATTGATAATGTCCTTAAGTTACATTGAACCAAGTAGGGAGGAAGTCCCCATTCTAATCCTCTGAGGCAGACCTTCGGGCAGGCCATACTGTGCAGCTAGAATTTAACAATGCTGTTATAATATTATAATGCTGAGTTTTTAAAAGATTTATTTTATTGTTTCTGACAGAGAGACAGAGACAGAAAGAGACAGCGAGAAGGGGAGGGCCCAGAGCAGTCTCCATAGTTGTATGTCATCAGTTTTTGACATAGTTTCATTCCACACAGGTGGGTGGGGGCTGCGCAGGGCCAGAACTGGGCTGGGGGCCTCCCACATGGGAGGCATGCCCCTCAAGCCAAGGGCCAAACCGGGGGCCAGACCAAACGGGGGGCCTCCCGCATGGGAAGCCCAGTTCAGCATACGGGTCCTACAGGTCGGGGCCGGGATTTGATCTGAGGTCCAGGGGCTGCAAAGCAAGTGCTCAACCCGCTGAGCCATCCCAGCTTCCCCTTATAATGCTGATTTTAAGGTTCTTCTTATAGAAAGTAATACCATTTATAGTCGTGACATAAAGTTTCCTTAAAACAAATGTATTGACGTTTTAAGAAACATATTACATAAATAACAAGACAGGTGGTCTTTAATGTTAGCAAAAATCCTGGGGATGGTTCTCAAATGCTGGGGTGTCCAACCTTTTGGCTTCCCTGGGCCACAGTGGCAGAAGAAAAATTGTCTTGGGCCACCCATAAAATACACGCACACTAACACTAGCTGATGAGCTTTAAAAAAAAAAAAGGTCTCAAAAACATCTCATCATGTTGTAAGAAAGCTGACGAATGTGTGTCGGGCCGCATTCAAAGCCATCCCGGGCCACATGCAGCCTGTGGGCCTCAGGTTGGACAAGCTTGTCCTAATGTCTGGGAGGCACTACTTGAGCACCTGGGAGTGACTTCAGTTGGAATTTCAGACATTAGGAATAAGCTCCGGCGGAGAAAAGGGTACGTTTTTACTACAAGAGGTCAGGGAAGGTCTTGAGTCCAGTGTGAGAGAAAGGCCTGCAGGCGCACCAGGGCGGTTGGAGACAGGTTTGAACCGTTGAGCATCCAGGAAAATTATGGAATAGAGAAGTTAAATGTCACCTACTTAGTACTCTCCTGTGATGCCAATCTGGAATTCAGATCTAGTGACCTCACCAGAAGCTTTGAAGGGAATCATTCATATGTAGAGGCATGAATCTTAAAGAGGGGCTAGAAACGACCCTTTGCTCCTGGATCTCTATACCCAAATGAGTCTCCCTGACACCAGTCCCCCAGTTCCTTTCTTCCCAGTTTCCTATGTCTCCTTCTGGCGACACCTGTTAGATGGGAACTCTTACTCCCTAGTCCTGTTTCCCCGGGGAGGGCTGCCCCAGAGTAACATATCCGACCTCATGCCCCACCCCTCTCTCATTCCTTCGCTCCTGATTGGAGGCGGTGTGCAGTGTCCACTTTCTGGATTGGTGGATCTCTGCCATCCAGGAAATGGGTGTGTCTGCTCCGCCACAGCCCCAATTTCCCTTAGCTGGAGAGGCCCAAGGGCTAGTGAGAGGTAGGGCTGTGGAACTGAGAGCTACAGCAAACGCATTTGGCCACAAGTCTAAGCTAAGTCAACCTAGCCGTTTCTACCTAATAATGTCCCTCAGAGATCATTTCTTTCCAGTGCATGTGACTCCACCTCATTCTTAGAGTAGCTGCCTCGCACTCCTTTGTGTGGCTTATGCCACAGTCTACTCAGCTAGTCCCTATCCATGCCCATGTGGGTCATTTCCAGAATTTTTGCTATCTAAACTCTATGGCCAGTGAACATCCTTGCACTTATTTCTTTGCACGGACAGATTTCTAAAAATGTAAAGATGCAGGGTCAAAGGATATAAACATTTAATTTAATTTTTATTAAATTAAATTTGATCTGCAAAGCATACTGACACTGGTAGTGCTGTGTCAGCCTCGATCTTCACAAGGTCTTCAGTGGGTAGAAAGTACTGGACCAAGTCTTGTGCATGGTCTGGGTGGATGGACAAGCCTTGAAGTCATGCTGTGACCTATGAACATCCCTTAGACTCCCCACAAGTATAATTCTGGCCTCCCCAGACCAGCCTCTGCCATCCCCGGGCTCTTCCCAGATGTGCACTCTCCTTCCCACAACACACAGGCGTGTTCTTCTCCTCTTCAGGAGCTCGGTGGACCCTGTCTGGAGATATTGAAGAAAAGACAACACCCTGAACTGGGTGTTGGATGAAGCCCGACACCCCCAAACCCAAGGTGGCATCAAATTTATCCTGGTCATTCTCAAAAACATATTTTCCCTTTGCAAAAAGGTGGTCCTGAGTGCTGGCCCCTTGTCCCCCACCTCCTTGTCCTTGCAGGCCAGTGCTCTGCCAGGCTGGCGGGTCTCAGTGCCCCGAAGCAGACGTCCCTTCCACCCCCAGCTGGCTCCCTCTCACACTGTCTAAGTCTTCCTTCCAACATGTCCTCCTCCAGGAGGTGTCTCCGATGACAATGGAAAGCACCCATGCCCCGACCATCATATTCTATCCCAGCCTCATCCATCCCATCCCTCTGGTTTAGTGTCTTCAGAAAATGTTCATTGTCTCAAAGTATCTGATTTATTCACACGTCTATTATCTCTCTCCCCTCTGGTCCCTGCTGTGCTCAGAGCACAGAGTGTTATAGGTTATCATTTTCCAGTTCTAGAAATGCAGAATTGGAAAGGCCCTTGGAAAACTCAAGGCCCTGATTGTTCAAAGACGGGAACTAAGGCCGTGACTCACTCCAATCCCACAGCAGAGCAGGAACAAGGCCAGGACAGGAGGGTCTCCTGGCCCCCCACTCCAATGTCCCATTCAACCTTGATGCAAGACCCCCTCAAGGGCACATGACAATCCTACAGTAGTCAGTGATCACTTCCCAAAGCTCTCTGTCACTTTCAAGTACATCTTTTGCCAGGCAGTTCAAACCACGTTGCTTTTCCCTTGGTGATTTCTTTAGGAGCTGAGTGGGATGTTCTAAAAGGCCACCTGGAGGGATGCCAGGATAGCTCAGCCATTGAGTGCTTGCCTTGAAATTGTGAGGTCTGGGGTTCGATTCCCTGCCCCAGCCTGTGCAAACCCATATGCTGAACTGCGGAGCAACTAGTAACCCCAGATGGCCCCATGGCAAAACTGTCTGCCTCCCATGCAGGAGGCCTCTGGTTCACTTCCCACCCTGCAAGGCCCCACATCCACCTGTGTGGAATGAAACCATGTCACCACGAATGATGTACAACTGTGGAGACTGCTCTGGGTCCTCCCCCTTCCCGCCCCCCCCTCAAAACAATAAAAAATAAATAAAAATAAGAGGCCACCTGGGTTTGGGCAGTCACCTGTCTGAAGGTGGGAGACTGCACCAGGTGAGCTTTTCAAGTTCAAGTCTAGAAATCAAAGTCTTACACCTGGCAGAATTTCTCTCTTTTTTTTTTTAAATATTATTATATTTTATTGTTAAATTTAATGGGGTGACATTGGTTGGTAACAATCAGACAGTTTCCCAATGTACAACTCCACATCACATCACCCATGCATCGCATTATGTGCCCAGCCAAATTTCTCTTTTAAAAAGTATGCTTTGATCTACAGAATACATGTGATGATTAAGAAAGAAAAAAAAGATAATAGAACCAAAAGGCGTATGATAAAAAAACACAGCCTTCTGCCCTACCCCAGGCCTGATCCCTAGAAACAATCACTCTTAACCCTTCCAGCCATCTTTTTTCTTTCCCAGTTCCATATTTCCAAATAGCACCCGATTCATGTACTGTAAACATTACTGACCTCCTGCCTCGTGGAGAGTTTCTTTCACGCAACACCCCAGTACAGTGTGGTCACACATTGAGAATTGTCACTTGCATTATGCACCATGTCAGTTGTGCACTGCAGAGCCAAATAGTGTACAATGATTGCACTTTTTTCTTAAAAAACTCTTCTTTTCCTTAGCATCACTCGTCTGTTTCCCCCTTCTCTGTGACTCCATCTGTTTTCCACATTTCTTCTGTTCTTTTCATATTTTTTATCATCCCAAGTCTTCTATGGTAAAACCCGACGCAAAGCAAATGTACAGTGTCACTTGCAAGTCTGTGGTTAGACTCCTCCCTCACAGTGCACTTGCCCCGGCCAGTGCCTCTCTAGTTCTGTCTTCCTCTGCTCTCTGCCATGTGCAGCTCTCAGCAGCTCCTGCTGTCACAGGGCAAGGAAGACAAGCACTCTCCAGAGAAGGATCACAAATTCGCACCTAACCGTGGCCGGGACACAGGATGCCGGCATAACTCCAAGGGATAAAGGTGATAAAGTGGATCCCTGGGGAGGGGGGTACCCAGAGGGGTCCTCCCACACGAAACAAGACCCCTTATGACTACCAGTGCAGTTGACATAGTGTGCCTCGTGTTGGATCTTCATGTCAACCCCCGTGAGGCTGGCAGGGAGAGCTATCATCCCCATTTTATAGACAAAAGACTGAGGCTTAGACAGACTTCAGGGGACTTGCCAAAGTTCGCAGAGCTGGGGCCCGGGCTCCTGGTCTTCCAATTCCAAGTCCGTTTTTCAATACCCTCTGCCCTGCTTAGGACCTACTGAAAATCACACGGTGGCCTAATTAAAATCAAGCAAGAAGGCATAGGCAGTGTAAGGCATCTTTGAACCCATTCCTTTCGCTGGATTTTCCTCAAGCTTTGCGAGAGGCAGGAGAGAGAGCCCCTCCGCACTGGCCTGCTGGCTGCAGTTGGGATACAAATAGACTAATGAAAAGAGGGCCCAACGAAGAACTATGCTTTAATCTTCATTTGTATCGAAAATAGAGTTTCCTGCCTTTTTAGTCCTTGTAGCTCCCTGGCCAAGCCGAAGCACGTGTTGTCCTAACTGATCTACTCTGAGATTAGTTAGGATTTCGGATCCTTAATCCCTACAAGGATTCATTCTGACCCGGTAGACTGGATGCAGTTCTGTTCTACATTTACGACAATGAGCCCCCTTTCTACCCAGAAACTCAGGAGGATACCACATGGCACTATACTTGGACTCCCCGACATTGATCTAGATGCATTACAGGAACCATTGTAAACTATCTTTAAACTGAAGGCCTAAAATCTACCCGTTCTATAAAATACCCTTCAGGGATGCTGGGATGGCTCAGCCGTTGAGGGCTTGCCCGGCAATCGCAAGGTCCAGAGTTCAGTTCCCAGCCCCAGCCCATGCAAACCTCATATACTGAACTGCGGCACAACTGGCAACCACCAGGATGGCTCAGTGGCAGCAAAAGTTCTCACCTCCCAGGCGGGAGGCCCCCAGTCCAGTTCCTGCCCTGCACAGCCCCACATGCACC
This sequence comes from Craseonycteris thonglongyai, assembly GCA_004027555.1. Classification (NCBI taxonomy): domain Eukaryota; kingdom Metazoa; phylum Chordata; class Mammalia; order Chiroptera; family Craseonycteridae; genus Craseonycteris; species Craseonycteris thonglongyai. The sequence continues at coordinate 12,841 of PVKE010005614.1, forward strand.
TGTGTAGAACAAAACCATGTCACAACTAATGATATGCAACTATGGAGACTGCTCTGCCCATCCCTCGTCCTTTCTCTCTCTCTCTCCTTCTCTCAAAACAATCAATAAAAATAGGGAAAAAAAATTTCAAATACCCCTTAATTAACCACAGAAAATAATACAGAGCATACGATATTAGAACTTGTGATTTCAGTTTTTGTAAAGGAAAGAAGAGTCAGTTACTGGAACAGGAGGAGCAGGCAGAGGGTTTCCGCTTCCTCTACTGGCCCAGCAGGGGTGAGGAGGAGGGGGCCCTGGGCGGTGTGGGCGGGGCCGTGGGAATTCTGCACACAGAACGGAGCATTGTGGCTCAGGGAATTTCAAGTCCTAAAGTCTGATGGTTGACAGGATGAGGGACAGTACTCCCAGCAATGTCCATCCAGACCTCACAGAGCAAACAGGATACCCAGAGAATGGCCATCTTTTCGCAGCTTTGGTCTAATAACTTGAAGTGTGTGTGTGTGTGTGTGTGTGTGTGTGTGTGTGCGTGTGCGCGCGCGCGTACGCGTGTTGCTGGTGACTCACTGGCCGGCCACCCCACAGAAGCAGTATCTGATTTGCCGTTGACAGCAGGACATCACCACAGGGTCTTCCAGGTGGAGGGAAGGCCCCGGGGCCTGCCCCTGGCAGGGTAAAGCACCCGGCTGCCCCCTGCGTGCAAGCACGGACCTCCACGGCAGGAACTCAGCCCCTGCCTGCTGCTGCTGCTAAAAGGAAGCCGCTCTGGCACACACTCCATTCTGTGCAAGGGAACAAGCGCGAGCCAGCTGCCTTCCCACAGGGAGAGAACGCGCTGTTAAGATGACCACTCGGCCCACCCCCAGTTCTAGTCCCACCCCTGAGGAGTCCTTCCCACGATTGAAACCGCGGCCCATTCTCGGCTTTGCATCAGAGCCTTTTCCTGGAATTGTGCGCAAAAGGACAACCCTGAGGTGTGAGGCCTTTCAAAACAGACCTGAGATGTTTGGCATCTGGAGGCCCCTGCCCGTTCCCTCAACCCAGAACCGCTCCGCCCGCAGCGCCCTAACTCGAAAGGCCAGCGAGGCTCTGGGCGCTGAGTCCTGGGCAAGGCCGGCTGGTTGGCGGTTGCCGGGGCCACCAGAATACCAGAACGATGCCCAGGCCCCCTCTGGAGCTGGCACTTCAACCCCAGGCTGGCTGGAACCCAGGCCCCTCCCACAGCCCGCAGCACTCAGAGGGGATGGTGGTTTTGGCCTCCGTTTCCAGGAAGGCAGAGGTCAGCTCAGCCTCCCGTGCTGGTTGTCCAGACGTCAGCCAGCCCGACATTCCAGGCGTCCAAGATGCAGGGGCGCGGGGGAAGGCCCTGCGTCCTGTCTTGCCCAGCTTTCTGCTCGCAGCAGCTCGGGCTTATGGGCACCAAGCCACCAGAAATGACAAGGGGCAGGACACTGGGATCTGGCAGTGCTCCAGGGCAGAGGCCACAGCGGATGCTGCTGCCTGCTCAGCCTGGGTCTTTCCGCTCCTTGGAATGAGAATAACCACAACGTCAATAATAATGACGGCCAACATGTGTACCAGGCACTGTTCTAAGCTCTGTACACGTATTAACTTATTCATTCCTCATAAAAACACTCTGACGCAGGTGTTATCATTAGCCTCAGTTTACAAGTAATGAAGTTCAGAAAAGAAGGTCCAGAGAGGGTAAGCAACTTCCTCAAGGCCACACAGCTAGTAAAGGCTAGAGCTGGGATTTGAACCCAGGCAACCAGGCAAGGAACCACCTGCTGCCCAGCCTACACTTAAATTTCTCTTCCCTTGTAGGGTGCTGTTACTTTAAGACCTGATCAGGAGATCGGTCCTAAGTCTTGGGGCCACATGTGGCTTTGGAGGCTAGCCATCACTACATGGGACACACTCTGTGAGGCAGGCTGGCCACAAGGGAAGCAGAGAACACGAAGTCACCTTTGAGTCTTGGAAGCACTTCCCTTCACTGCTCACAGGATGAAAACACCTGTCAGTGAGGTGACAGCCCTGTCATAAGGATGGGCAAGGACTACGATCCACGCTGCAGGCAAGAAACCTAAACGAGGGGGGTTAGGCTGCATAGCTCAGTTAGGAGGTGAGAGCCAGGGCTCAGTCCCCAGTCTTCTGATTCCTGGCCTGTCCGCTCATCATCTTCAAGTGGAGCAACTACTCATGCGGGGAGCATTCACGGAGCAATGACCACATACCGGATGCCGGCGATGATGCACACGTGAGTAAAGCAGGCTCCGTGTCCCCGGGAGCTGCGGGTGCAAGAAGAACAAGCATGTGCCAGAACAGATGACAGGATGGCATGTTCTGCGAGAACACAGAGGAAGGTGTGACTAGCCCCACACGGGTGGGGGCCGCGTCAGAAGCTTCCCAGAGGCAGTGACATCTGAGCTGGGTGTCAGAGGGTGGGCGGTTTGCCAGGCAGGGCTGTGGGGACAGGGTGTCGCAGGCACACAAGCATTACAAGTGTGAGGAGGGGATGGCCTGGGCAGGGCCCAGGGCTGAGCCAGAATCTACGCTGGGCGAGAACGCAACGGGCCTTGGAAGTGTGTAATCCTGGACGCGGTGGGAGGTGGGGAAGGGTTTTAGGCAGGAAAGTAACAGGATCCATCTCTACCAGAAAAACATTCCACCGTCAGGAGGACGGGTTAGAAGGGGCTGTTGGAGCCGCCCTGGTGAGAAATGATGAGGGTCTGGACTAAGGGAAGAGCCAGGAGGGAGAGAGCAAAATAGAGCTCTTCAGCGAGCAGCATCAACAGGACTGGGTGATGGGTGAGGGGAGCGGGCAAAGGACGCTGGGGGAGCGGGCAAAGGATGCTGGGGGAGCGGGCAAAGGATGCTGGGGGAGTGGGCAAAGGATGCTGGGGGCTCTCGGCTTGTGCCTGAGAAGATGCTGGTTTCACTAACGCACTGGTATTGGAGCAGAAGGAGCATTTGAAAGATGAGTTCCTCTGGTTTTAGGAACATCTGGTTAACAATGGTGGAGGTGTGTTGGGTAGCTGGAAACATGGGCAGAACTATCACGCAAGAGAAACAGGAGCTGGGAACATGGGAGGCCAGGAGAGCTCAGTGGTTGAGCGCTTGCCTTGCAATTGTAAGGTTTGGGGTTCGATTCCCGGCCTCGGCCGGTGCAACCCCGTCTGCTGAACTGCGGCGCAACTGGTAACCACCGGGATGGCTCAGTGGTGAAGGTTCTCACCCCCCAGGCGGAAGGCCCCTGGTTCGGTGCCCGCCCCGTGAGGCTCCATGTCCACCTGTGTGGAATGAAACCATGTCACAACTAATGATGTACAACTATGGAGACTGCTCTGAACCCTCCCCGCTTCTCTTTCTCACCTTCTCTCAAACAATAAAACCTTTATTTAAAAAAAAAAGAGAGAGAGAGAGAAACAGGAGCTAGAAACAGAAATCTAGCGTCATGGGTGCATGGATGAGACAAAACCACTGGCAGTTGTGAAACGTTACCCCGAGGAGAAAGTGCTGGACAGAGGAGAGGAGAGGGGAGAAAAGGCCAACAAAGGAGACGAAGATGTGGACACAGAGTAGGGAGAAAACCAAGAGTGGATGGAGGGACCCAGAAACCAAGAGGAGAGATTAGGAAAAAGACAGCAGGTTGAAAAATTAGCTCATTGGCGAGCTTGCTAATAACAATTTTAGTAGTGTACACTCAAGCCCTTCTTTATCTTTCTCCTCATAACACCTCACACAACCAATGGTTATGTTGCAGTTGTTTACTTGGGTATTCCTATCTCTTCTGCTACAGCGTCTTTTTGAGAATTATTTTATTGTTTGAGAGGACACGAAAGAAGAGAGAGAGAGAGAGAGAGAAGGGGGGAGGGCCCAGAGCAGTCTCCATAGTTGTACATCATTAGCTGTGACATGGTTTCATTCCACACAGGTGGACGTGGGGCCGCACAGTGTGGGAACTAAAACTGGGTCCTCCCACATGGGAGGTGAGAACCTTCACTCCTGAGACATCCCAGCGATGACCAGCTGTGCTGCAGTTCAGCATATGGGCTTGCACGGGCCGGGCCGGGAATCGAACCCAGGACCTCATGATTGCGAGGCAAGCGCTCAACCACTGAGCTATCCTGGCCTCCCCATGATTTATCAATTAAAAGGCAGCAAATTCTGAGCCCAGGCCTCAGGAAGCCGCATGCACTTCCACTCTTGTTTCTGCTCAGCTACCCCATGGACAAGCCCAGCCTGTCCCCATGGAGGGCAGGAGGTGCCATGAAGCAGCAAAGCCACCCTAAACCGGCCAGGCCCTAGCTGACCCGACACGTGAGAGAGCCCCGCCGAGCCCAGCCCACATCGCCCTCCTGCAGAACCATGAACGAAATAAGCGTCTTCTGTTTTAAGCCACTATGTTCAGGGACGGTTTGTTACGCAGCATGTGCAGACTGATACAGGGGAAGTACTGCTTGAGGAGCCCCGGCGTTCCCCATGGACGGAAACTATGTCTCACTCCTCTTCATAGCGCCAGTGCCCAAGGTTACTCAGCACCTACGTGTTGAATGTCTGCTCGTTGGGGCAGCTTTTGCAAAAGAACTAATCACCATCATTCTGCCATGACTGCCGCCTGACCCCCTCAATTAAAGAGCTCCCTGTAATTATGCCGCCCAGCATACCCACACCCCAGCCCAGAGGGGTTGGTAGTGTACCGGCGTGGGTGAGGTGGCCAGGGGTGAGGCAGGTGTCAGATTCGAGGTGTTCCCATCCTCGCAGCCATTAGTCAGGAATATTCTTTCCTCCACAGGGCACCTTTAATTAGGTACACCCCAGGGACACACACTTTAACAGCCTTTTCATCTTTCTTAAATGACAAGAGCTATGTTTTTTATAAATGGATTTTGCTGGCAAGTTAGGGACCAGGAATCACTGTTTACAAGTCAGCCAGTCCCAGGAAGCCCCCAGACCAGGAAGCCAAGCCTCTGTGTTCGTTAACATAGGAAGGGGGGGGAGGGGAGATAATCAGGAAGCAATGGGTGCAAAATGTGGCGACAGCACAGACAGCCAGACTGCACTTGAGCCTCAGTTTCCTCATCTGTAAAATGGGGATGACAGTGGTATGGCTACTTCCTAGGACTGTTGGGCAATAGTAGAGCAAATGTGCTTAGGATGGCATCTGCATTTAACAAATACTATGTATGTGCAACATTGACAACCAGCATCACTGCCAAGAAGCTTCTTGCAACCACCACTCCAGGTCCTTTCTCCTCTCCACGGAGCCAGCGTTCTCGCCTCCTGTCTCCCGCCACCACTCTCGGGTGGTAGCCACCCAGTAAATGAACCACCAGAGGGAATGGACAACAGGCAGCTTGTAGGATACGGGCAATCCTGCTATGCTTACGTCGATGTTTTCCAAATCAGTCGTTCCTGCACCGCCTTCTGAATTTCAACTCTCTCTATGCACCACCCGTATTGTATTACGTTTTAAACTCACATCTTTCTAAGAGGAAACCTTCTCTCACAACTGAAATGGAAAGTCAGTGTTGCCTGCCATAAACAGGCGCTGCTGGGGAAAAGACATACAATGAAAGCAAAACAATGTTATTAGAGTCCAGCTAGCAACTGCTGCTACTCACGAAGCTGTGCATTCAAGCCAGCTCTCTCTCTCTCTCGCTCTCTCTCTCTCTCTCTCTCTCTTTGCTGAAACAGGGCGTCCCACATGCTTGGGAAGTTTCAAAGACATATTCTCCTTGGAGGGTTGGAAGGGAATTTAAAGGGGAGTGACTTAAAAGGGATTCTGTTTCCTTTAATGCTGTGTCTGGTTCACCGAAAGAACCCATACTCACGAACACTTTGTGTCAGCTTGCCCAGGTCACCGTGTTTCTGTGAGAACGTTTTGTGGATAAGACTGACATTTAGATTGGGGGGCTTTGGGGAAAGCAGATTGCTCTCCACAATGTGGGTGGGCCTCTTCTAATCAGTTGCAGACCTGCAAAACCAGAAAGGCTGACCTTCCCCCTCGAACGACAACATCAGCTCTTCCGTAGGCCCTGCCAGGCTGCCCGGCTGATTTTGGACTCGCCGAGCTTCCATAACGGTGTGAGCCAATTCCTTAAACTAAATATCCCTATATAACACACAGTCTATTGATTCTGCTTCTTGGAGAACACAGCCTAACCGCCTCTCTCCATCGGGGAGCTCAGCCCATACAGACTCACAAGCCTGAGAGCTGGCAGGTCACGCCCCTTACCTGGGCATTTGGGGAAACTGACCAGAAGGAAGTCCTCTCGTGAAACACTCAAGACCAGGACCGATGCTGACCCAGCTGGGGAGCCTCATCCATTTCCCCACCAGCATGCCTGGAGGCCAGTAAGGTCCCTAACCCCTCCCTCTTCCCACCAGGGCACCTGGGATGACGTTGCCTCAGCAGCTATCACACTGTCCAGCCGTGGAATTGGGAAGCTAACCCCACAATGGGAATCGCGAACTCATGCAGTCCCGGCTAAAAGGCGGCGGTGTGGGGATCATGCAGAGCCACCCCTGCCCCCAGCCTCTGCCTGGGTTATTTTTATAGCACCCAGCTCCCGTCTGTTTGTGCCCCAGGCCTGGGGACCTCGCTGCTCCCCAACACCGCATCCGATTTGGAACAAGGCTTTCCAACCCTCAGTTATTTGCCTACCAGCTTCTCGAGTCCCACTGTAGGATATTACTTCATCTGGGTCTTTAAATAAACCCACTCTAACAGAAATATACATATTTAAAAAAGAAATCGTTTGGCTCCTGGGAAATGGAAAATCAGCATCAGTAGCCACAAATAGAGACTGATTGTGAAAATAAATAGCCCCCACCATCCCCCCCAAAAGTTCTCTAGTTCTGTCTGTCACAGGGCTGAGCTGAAGACCTGCTCTGGGTCAGAAAGAAAGAAAACTAGTCAGAGGCGCAGCCAACACATTAGCAACAATTGTTACCTACCCCTATGGAATCAGAAAGTTACAAGACAACTGACAAGGGAGTCATTTTTCCACCCGAGTGATTTATGTCACATCCAAGGCCAACTAAAATCACTCCAGCATCATGCACTCCACACTGCAGCAGCAATCCATCCGTTCCGATTCTGTCTTCGGTGGTCCCCACCCAGGGAACCACAGAGCATTATCTGTTGTCCTCCCTTCCTTCCACCCCCCGACCACCCCTCCAGTCTGCTCAGCTGGGCACAGCCTGTCCCAGAACCTTTTAGTGGGGCTTCGCTTAGACCCCTCCCCCGGTTCCTGCTCTAGACCTATAGGAATTCCACCCACAGAAGCTTCTTAGGAAAACCAGGGCAGGAAAGAGCACGGAATTAAAACAAAGAAACTAGATCGCTCATACAGGGCTGGCGGGAATGCCAAATGGTGCAGCCACTTTGGAAAATAGTCTGGCCATTCCTCCAACCATTAAACAGAGTTAGCACAGGACCCAGCAAGTCCACTCCTAGGGGGTACCCAAGAGACATGAAGGGACACATCCAACAGAAACTTGTATGCGAATGTTTACAGAAGCATTATTCACAATGGCCAAAGGTGAAAACCACCCATCTGTCCATCAGCTCCTGAATGGATATGCAAAAGGGGTTCTAGTCATTTGAGGGAGGCTGCTGAGGTTATAAAAAGGAAGGAAGCACTGCCTGCACGAACCTTGAAGATACGTGACGTCAAAGAAGCCAGACCCAAAAGGCCACCCGGTGTATGACTCTATTTACGCACAGCGTCCAAATCTATAGACAGGAAGAAGAGCGAAGGTTGATGAGGGTTGAGGGGAATGGGAGAATCGAGGGGTGATGTCTAAAGAGCACAGGGTTTCTTTGTGAGGTGATGAAAATGTTCCAGAATCTTCTATGGTGATGGTTGTGCATATCAGTGAATATAGGAAAATACACTGAATTGTACACTTAAAAAAAACTCATCTGAACACCTGAAACTGAAAATAGAAAACTCACTTCAAAAGAGATTAAAAGATAAAACGGGGGTGCTCTCAGTTCACTGGGGAGCTGGTGTTTCGACCCCTCCGTCCCTTGCGGTCCTAGGCCACAAGGACCTAAGAGTCCTCTGCAGCCCCTGGCGTGGGACAGAGGGGAGAAACCACAGGTCAAGAACCTTGGCCTTGAGTCCTGAGCAAGGAGCCTTACAGCCCCCCAGGGCCAAGAAGCAACTGCGCCTCATCCTCAACCGACCACCTGCCCCCCAGGCCTTAGACTGAGCCAACCTCTCACTTCCAGGATGCCCCAAGAGCTGGAGAGCATGTGGCCCCACTTCCCAGCCATCCGTCCTGAGTATGCACAGTAGTCAGTGGGGCCACTTGAGGCTATGAGAATACGGGTCACCGGGTCCCGGCCCTCAGAACTCTGGGGGATGGGCAAGTACCCCAAACCAGTGCCCCTTCCTTCTTCCCAACAGACCGAGCTTGCTCCCCACTTAGGACGGCAGGATGCTTGCATGAGCAGTACCCTCTTTCTGGAAAGTTCTTAGGTCTTGGGGTGTCTGGCTCCCCCTCTTCATTCAATCTTAGCTCCAAAGTCCCCTCCTCCGAGAAGCCTTCCTGGACTATGCAATCTAAGTGCTCCCATTTTATTTTCTTCAAATCACTCAACATCCTCGGCGGTTTTCTTACTGGTCTCAAGTCACTCCCTTCCTGTCTCGTCCCTCTAGACGGGAAGCTTCCTGGGCAGGGGTTTATGCCTGTCGGGTCACTGTTGAGTGTCCCTGATGGCCAGCACAGTGGCTGGCATGCAGTGGTAACTTGGGGGGGACTCTCCTCCTCAGTCCAGGCCTCATCAGGAAACCCCAGAGCAGGCAGAAGGTCAACAGTGGAAGAATCTCCTCATACTCTCAGGAGAAGGGTAACATAGGCCAGGGTCTTCTCGAAATTTTCCGCAGAAGGAGAAGCTGTGTGTCCTTAGCACCCACCACTCCCTGCAGCTGAGGATGGGGGTGGGGCGCATCCTCCAGTAAAGGGGACCTAGAGGGCCACCAACATTGTCAACATCACCACCATTACCATCTCTGCCTCGCCTGTGTACCACCTGTGCTATTCGTTACCCAGAGCTGTCTCTAAGCCGGCTCATTTTTAAATGTGTATTATGCCGTAAACGGAAAAATCGGTATCACTTGCCAAGGGACTGACATTTTAGTAATTCCCTTTAAAATAACGAGGAGAGTGTTAGAGTGTTCGGCACTGCCTGTGTGCTATAGAAATGACTTCTCAGTGCCTGTGGGTGAGCAGACCACACTCTGATTAAGCCTCTTCGGGGCTCTGGCCCGCGAAGAATGTGACCCCGTGTCATGCAGATATAAATGGACACTGACCACGCCACTTGGGCCTGACGTTCCGGGCAGAGCCAACGGCAAAAGGGAGAGGGGGCAGCTGCCCCGGCCCGGTTATCTCTCAGGTCCCCCAAACCTCTCCCCTTCCCACCCCCTGCAGCCTCCAGCGGCTCCTCGCTGGGGTCAGAGGCGAGGACCGCGGGGTGACTCCCTCTCTCGGGTATTCACGTGACTGAGATTTACTGAGCACCTACTACATGCTTCACTCTGTGCTGGATGCTGGATACCCTGGCGAACTCAGCGTGGGTCCCGTACCCAACAGCCCTCGCTGCAAACAAAGACCATCCGAAATAACGGCACTGACTACCATTTAGACAGGGCTTCCCGTCTACAGCACGCTTCCCAGAAGGCCCTTCTCCGTTCCACACACACTGGAAGTAGAAGAGAATCAAGAGGGGTTGGGCCAGGGTAGGGAGTCTGTGTGGCTCTCTGCTCTGCGACCAGGCAGCTGACTCTGGAAGAAGTCTGGCCTCCACGATACCCACCAAACATCTGCAGCAGCGGGACTTTCTTGGCTCAGAGGAGCAGGGTTGGTTCCAGAGAGGAACAGAGATGTCTGTTTTTAAAGAGAGGGACATGACAGGATCCATCAAATGGAGTAGGGTCTGTGGGGCCCATGAGACTTGGATTCAAATCTAAACACAGCCACACTGATTTTAAGCAAACCTAAGACTCCATTTTCTTCATCTACAGAATAAGAATGTTCTCTAGATGAAAAAATAAGATAAATGCTCCAAAGCCCGTGATTCAGTACTGCTCTAATCATAAATATGAAATGCTCTCCATCTATAATAATAGCATGGTAATTATTATCATCACTACTGAGAACACTGTCAACATCGAAGTCAAGCTCGTCCAACCCGAGGCCCGCGGGCTGCATGTGGCCCAGAACGGCTTTGAATGCGGCCCAACACAAATTCACGAACTTCCGAAAAACATGATGGGAATTTTTTTGCAACATTTTCTTTTTTAGCCCATCAGCTCTCGTTAGTGTCAGTGCATTTTATGGGTGGCTCAAGACAATTCTTCCAATGAGGCTCAGGGAAGCCAAAAGGTTGGACACCGCTGGTCTAAGTCTTTCTCTCCTATTCTCAAACACAAACCCAAAACAGTTCCAGATCAGGTCTCTGTGCGTCTCTGAATTCTCTTCAAAGCCCCAAACCCCCATTCCCAATGGTCTCCTGGACATCTTTCTGGGCATCTCATTATGGCCCTATTAACACACCCCAAGTGTGCTCACTGTCGCCCACTTGTCTGTCACACTCAGGAGACGAGACAGCCACAATGGGATGTTCTGAGGAGATCGTTCCAGGGGGGCTGGGGGGCGTCTCCTGAGTTAAGTCCCCATTGCTTGTCCCTGGATTACCACATAGCCCTACCTAGTATCTCTGTCCACAGAGCCTCCACAACACTCCCCACGCCCAGACCTGCAGAACTCCCACTGCTTACTGAACTCAGAAAAGGTCACTTTATTATTACGGAACGTCAGACACCCAGTTCACTCCCGAATGTATTCTGTTATAGGCGAGACTGGAATCCCTTTGCCCATTCCCAGCTCCTTCCTCTTCCCCCTCAGCAGAGGCAACCACATCAGTCTATTTTGATGTATCCTTCCCGGCATTTTTCTTTGCATACACGACATACATATGAATTACAGGAAGATATGGGAAACACACAGGAAATATAGCTAGTCTTTGTCTGTTGTTATATAAATAGGACATTTTCCCCGCATGTTGCTTTGCTACCTGCTCTCTTTCTACTTCGGCGCCTCACAGATCCTTCTATATTGTCACGCACATCGATGAACCCGATTCTTTTTAACGTCTGTAAGATGACGGATGGATATTTCGGTTGCTTGCACTCTTTCCCTTTGTCTCTCCTTTTTTCGTTCCATCACTGCGTGGGAACAGCCGCAGGCCTGCGTCCCTGGCCAGGCTCTCTGGGGTGTCAAGGGAAACCCCCCTCTGCCTTCCCAGCTCTGTCCCCCAGCGTGGTCCTCCCTCCAAGAGCGCCTCTCTGCAGACCAACTGGACAGTCGCTGTTCTCAGGCCTGGACCTCTGCCTCTTCTCTTCGCGCCTCCTTCTGCACGTCTGCTCAGGGAAATGCTAGCAACCCTTCTGAGCTCATCTGCAGCCCGAGCAGCCGGCCTGAGGCAGCCCCTGCACCTCAGGACCACGGGCTTTCCTTCAACCCCATCTCATGGCCGGGTCCTGACACAAAGTTCTTGGCCTCATCCGCCGCCTTCGCTGGAGAGCAACCGCCTATGAACACAGGGGAAGCCCTCGCGGCCCGCAGCAGCTCACCACACGGAGCCACTTAATAATACCCATCACGATGAACGTGGACAAGCCAGCGCCTCTCCGCCTTCCTTTGGTTCGAGCGGGCCACAAACATCCCAAGCCACTTCCATGGCCATCAATAGACTGGCTCCTCCCATCCTCAGAATAACAGTCCAAGGTCATCCAGGTGGGCAACCCTCATTAAAGGTGGGGAGCGCCCTCCGAAGCCGAACATTGGGGGAACTCTTTGCAGAAGAGGAGCTCAGCTGGGAAGCTCACAGACATTTCAGGATTAGTCGTGTTGTCAAAATGGTTAGCCTTGTCGTCCCAGCCCCCCAGCTGCCATAAAGAGCAGTCACTCCGGGACTAAGATTTTCGCCAAACCCACTATCACCTGGGCTGTATTATTTAAATCCTCTGATTTTTTAAAAAATGTTTTAAAAGTGGGGGGTTTAACCTTTTGGCTTCCCTGGGCCACATTGGAAGAATGGTCTTGGGCCACACATAAAATACACTCACACGAACCATCACCGATGAGCTAAAAGAAAGGTCGCAAAAGGAATCTCATCATGTTTTAAGAAAGTTTACAAATCTGCGTTGGACCATGGGCTGCAGGTTGGGCAAGCTCGCTTGGAAGTTGAAAACATCAACTTTAGTTTCACCCTACGTGGTAGTATCTGTGAAGCTATAGGGGTTTGTGCTACTTATGTGTGTTTTTTTTTTCAAATACCAACTGAGGAAAGGACCTAATTACTTATTTTTGTTTTATGTTCAGCTGGAGCCCTTTTAAAATGATCTGCTTATCGCCTGTGATAACACACTTTGGGAAACATTCACCAGAATAGGAGTCATGAGACAGCTTTGGGCCATATTTATTCACTGGGAAATTTTAAAATTAATTTCATTTTAAAGAAAGACAGCTCGCCAGTGAAGTTTGTGACTAGAAGCATCAGAAAGAAAAATCTTCACATGACTTTTCTCTCTTGGGGAAACTTACTTGATCATAGACTATAAGTTCCAAGCTTGTCCAACCTGCAGCTCGGGACGGCTTTGAATGCAGCCCAACACAAATTCATAAACTGTCTTAAAACATGATGAGATTTTCTTGCGATATATATATATATATATTTTTTTTAGCTCATCAGCTATGGTTGGTGTTCATGTGACCCAAGACAATTCTTCTTCCAACGTGGCCCAGGGAAGAAAGGGTTGGACATCCCTACACAGTTTGCACTTAGGGACTTAACTTGTCCATTTCTGCATCCTGCGTGGTAACAGCTACTTCATTTCTCTGGGCAACTTTGATAGCAAATATCACCCTGGTGACCAGTCTTTCAGCTCTAGACCCAGAAGTACCAGGAAGCTTCTAGAAGCTGATGTCATCCAAACTGCCCACGGAGGCCAGCAGTTTGGGCAACCTCTTCACCCTTAGTCTCCTTTGAGGGCAACAGAAGCACCACTTCCCAAGGAAGGTAAGAGCCCCAGACCTTCAATTATTTAGTTCAACTACTCATTAAGCGCTAGCGATACCAAGTGACAAAAACCCAACAGCCTCACAGCACAAAAACTGTGCCTACGAATGACTGGATGCCCAGTGGGAAGCGAACCCACTGCCTGGGCACAGTTCCGTACCCATCTCTCTCCCACCAGCATCCTAGATGAATGACACATGCCACCAGGGTCCCTGACCTGGAGATCTGGCCTGGAAGCCCACTAACCCCTCCCCGGACACCATGCTCCTCAGCAGTGAGACCCAAGACCCAGATCTAGTCCTGGTTCTGCAGCCAATTTGCTGGGCGACCTCAGTCGAGTCAGCCCACCTCTCTGAGTGGCCCCAGCTGTCAAACTGGGATGTTCTGAGGCTGTTTCGGCCCTGAAATTCTCCGATCTTAGCCCACGGCTGCCCCGAATGCAGAGTGCTCTCGCCCCCCCCAGGCATCCACCTAAGGCTCCGCTGCCTTTCCCAGTGACTCTGCTACAGAACAATTTCGTCACAGTCACCACCCCCAGCCCCACAGTGGCGGGTATCAGGTTACCAGCCCGGCACTCACGCTGGGTGGCAGCTCCGCCTCTGATATTTTTAGACTCCCCCCTCAGCCTGTCCCTAACAAGAGCCAGATGCATCTGACGATTCCCGCCAAAGCTGGTCCTGCCGAGATTGCAGTCTTTAAGTCACTCCTGCAGGAAGCCAGACGCTTACCACTCCTGGGGCACCAAGGGGGAGCCTCCTCTTCCCGCCACCGGCGCCCCCTCCTTCCCTGAAGCCCAGCAACCGAGTCAGGCCTCTCGTTCTGCCTACGGTGCCAGCTGCCCTCTTTTCCCGTTGCAGCTGCTGCTGCCAATCGCCCGGGTTTTTCCAAACTCAGTGACCACGTTCCCGAGCCACCCTCCCCGGGCCCCAAGGGAGTCCCATCAGTGACCTTTCACCGCCTCTTCTAGAAGGGCTCAGCTCCCCAGTCCCAATGCCACCACCCTCGCTGGGGAGTCCCCCAGTGGCTGGAGAACCCACCCCCACCCCGCCTTAGCCCTGGAGCCTGCACCAGAGGCCCCACAGAGCGGGTCAGCGGCCACCTATTGCAACACCACACACACAACTCCTGCCCCCCCAGGAAGGTGGCTGAACTCCTGCCTCCCAAACAAACCCCGCAAACCAGCCAGCCAGCCACCGCCACCCCATCTGGCCTGGAAAGGCACTCGTGTATGTCTGTCTGGACAGACTTCCCTTCCTGGGCATGTCTGGCGGGGTTGACTACCACACAGAGCGGCCTTCACGCTGCCCCCGTCCCATCCCCGAGGACGCAACATTGGCCAGGGAAGCCCCGGCGCCAATCACCTGCCGCTGCTACAGGCAGAGTGTGCCCCTAGGCGTGGGGTCTCGGCTCCTGTGAGGCAAGGCTGTGAGAGGCAGAGAAAGGAAACGTAGGTGAAATGTTCGCTTCCATTCCAGGAAGACAGGGCCTCACAAATGGCGGGTGTGTAGTGTGCAGGGTGGTGGCGGGGAGGGCTGGACGGATGTGCCCTGTACGCACAATGAAAGGCCGTGGAGCCCTGCGAGCCCCTCCTGAGCCGTGCCCTGATCCAGGGCCCTGCCAGCCAGAGAGGGCGCAGCCACTCACCTCCGGGTGGGGCAGTGTAGTGGCAGCGAGGAGTCTCCCAGCCTGGCTCTGCCCTACCCACCCCGCTGGGCATCTCCGCGGCTTCCAAGCCAAACACCTGTCCCCGCATTTCAGGCAAATCGAAATGTCCCCACTGCAGGGACAGAGGCAGCTCCGGGCTGTGTGGCCTCCCACCCCCATTCCCTAATCCCCAGCAGGGTAGAGGTGGCAGAGCCCAAAACCAGCAGTGGGAAAACAGGTTCTGCACCTTCCTGCCACCCCTACCACCTCCCTCGGCTGTGGGTTTGGCATCTGCAAAGGCCCCCGCGGGCATCTGGGCCCTGGTGTCTCCAGGAGGGTCTCCCCCCAATCCCTACAACCCATCCGGGCATCTCCACGTGAGGAAATGGGGAGGGCCTGGGGGAAGGCAAATGGAGGCTCTAAGTCTGGCTCTTGGTAGTCCTAGCCCAGCCACCTGGAGAAACCCACTTGTCGTCTCTGGCCTGGCTCTTCGAGTGAGAGGCTCCCAGGACTGGAGATTGTGGGCACCCTCGCACGCTGCACACACTCCCCAGCCGTGGTTTCCATCCTTGCCCCTTCAGGACTCCTGGGGAAACCAGGCTCAGGTCCCTTCCTCATCCTCTGCTTCCTCACCCCAAGGCCAAAGTCCCTGGTATCACAGTGAGCGGCCTCTGGCATGTCTAACTGATTCAGACTGAAGCGTAGAGGCGACTGGAGACTTTTTTTTTTTTTAATTGTGGTAAAATAGACATAACAGAATAGTTTAACCACCTGTAAGTGCACAACTCAGTGGCATTAAATACATTCACGATGCCTTAGAGCCATCACCCCGTCTCCACCCAAAATCTTTCCATCCTCCCCAGCAAAAACTCCAAGTACCGTAATAATCCCCATTCTCCTTGCCCAGCCTGCGGGAGCCTCCCCTCGACTTCCCTTCTCCATGAATTTGCCGACTCTAGGTGCCTCATGTATGTGGAAGCAGGCCACCCTCCAAGGCCCTTACTTTCCTCTGCTCATCACTTTTCAGGCGGGTCCCTGCACTTGAGACACAGATAAGCTAGAAGGACACACACACACATCTTTGGAGCTTGCACCCAACATGAAGCTGGGCTGTCGGTCTTGTTCCAGAGTAGGAGGGTCCGTTCTGTGACCCGGAGGAAGGGCTTTGCTCTTGTGGGGGCTCCAGACCAAGCCCGCATTTACGAGGTCCTCATGCCAGCCCCCTAGGAGGTCCTCCCGGGCGTGTATTGAACACCCTGGATTTGGGAGAGTGGATAGTCCACACCCTGAGCTCCAGCTCCCTCTTTCTCAGGAACCCACGGGTGGGGCCCTCCAAGCCCCACCAGAGTGGGAAGGGGGAGAGGCCTCAACCCAGCGGGGCCTTGAAGTCCCCCCACCACCTTAAACCTAAGAAAGTCGCTCCCGGTCGCTGGGGGCGCAACGGGGCCGACGCCCCGGCCGAGACGGGTGCGGGGCTCCCGCGACCCGCTGACCCCGCCTGGGCGCAGCCAGGCAACGGGGACCCTCACGCCACGCGGGGGCTGCCCTTGCCTCCGAGAGGCCCGGAATGAAGTCGGCGGAGGCAAAGGGCGCCGCCCTGACTCCTCCCCGAACTGTTCCCGCCGCCCGGGCGCACAAGGCGAGGGACGCTACCCCGGGGCGCGGAGGTGGAGCTCGGGGTCCCGACGGGAAGTCCGCGCCCTCGCCATCGGCGGAGCGACGGTGGATTTTTGATGGGGAGGGGTCCCGCCCTGGCCCCCAGAATGCGGGGGCGCACCCCTAGGCCCGGTCCGTGCGGGGCCCGCGGCCCCCCGACGTGCGCGCGCGGCCCCCGAGCGCGACCCCAACTCACCGGGCGCTGGCGGCGGGCTGGGGCGCGAGGCGAGGCCGCCGGGCTGTTCTGAAGCTCTGGGCTGGGACTGCGCGCCCTCCCTCCTCCCCAGTTCTCCTCCTTTCCCCGATCCCGCCTCCGGGCCGTGATGTCAGGAGCCCGGAGAGCGCAGGGGGAGGGGCCGCAGGCGGCGGGTGGGGTCCCCCGGCGGGAAAGGCCGGAGCCCGGGGGGCGCCCCCAGCCGCCGCCGCCCCCAGCGCCACTGGCCGAGCGGGAGGAGTGGGAGGGGAGCGCCTGCAGCCTGGGAGCGTCCCTTCGCAGCGCTCCTCCCGGGAGGCTCCCAGCTCCCTCGCCTCCCCTCTCTTCCCTTCCCGAAGGTCAAGGTTAAGAACGGGCTCAGGATATTTGCACACCTCCAAACAGCAAGGCAATAGACTGAGAAATCCACACCCATTTTGAAGAAATGCTAATTTATTGCTCAGTATCTGAGGCAGCGAGGATGCCGTGTTTAACTTCCCTGATGCCTGTCTTCTTCTCTGAACCCCGTGGGGAGCTCTGTAAGGGGCCAGCCTCCTGGGTCTAAATTCCAGATCCCTCCAAAGGGCTACCCACCCCCCTTCCCCCCCAGCCCCCAGGTCCGGAGGTTCCCAGTTGGTCCAGTGTCTGCCCTGTCACATCTCTTAATTCTGAAATTCTGGGGCTCATCAAGACTCATCTCCCAAGAGATTCGTTGTTGCGCTGGTGGTGGTGGTGGTGGTGGGAGGTGTTGATTTGAACTGCGGCAAAGGCCCCATATAAAAGGGGAGGCAGGTGGGGTCTGGCTGCTACAGAGGAGGGCCAGGTGGGTCCCACCCACCAGCTGGGACACAGGCCTCTACCTGTCCATGGTCACCTGGAGGACAGAAAACCAAGAAGGCTCGCCCAGCATGGATACCCCACGTGGGACTGGATCCATTCTGTCATTTACTGAGCACTTACTATGTACCAGTTACTTTACAAGCTGCTACACAGTAAGTACCTTCAACACAACAGTCCAGGAAGAAACGGAGGTTCTGAGAAGCTAAGACACTTGCCCACAGGCCCTATGTGAGGCGTGGATTGGAAACCAGACCCACTGAAGCGAACGCTAGTCTCCTGTTCCCGTTATAGAGCTATTTACCAAGTGCTAACCATGGTCAAGCCGTCATTCCTGCCATAGTCACATGCCACCTGAACTAGTATTCACTTAATATTTTCCTTTAAATCAACAGTTTGTTTAACTATTTATTTTTGAAGGAAGCCCCATATCATTACGATAAACAGGAAACCAGTGCCATCTGCCAGAAATAGAAGACAAACTTACAAATCTAAACACTGCCCCAAAAGAAAACACTTAGTACATGCTAGCCACCAGGTGCTGTCGCCGGAAAGAGCCCATGAACCTGAAGCTTAGGACCCATTAAAAAGGGAGATCAGCCGGTGTAAGTGAGGCGTTAGACACACGCTAGCCCGCAAGACTTTCTCCTGGTAATCAGAACTACTGCAAGATCGCTGGGCACGGGAATTGCCCTCGCAGTCTGTGATTCAAAGCTAGGCGATGCCTTCTCCCTGTCACCTAAAAGCACCTCCCGCGTGCCTGCTGCTGGGGCGTGCCCCACGCGGAAGAACCTGGCTGGACACCAAGCTGCCTTTCCAGGACCGAGAAAGGAATGGATGGATTGCCGCTGTCTCTTGTTTCAAAACCCTCCCCAGGGCTCCACCTCCCTGTGCCAGTCACCTGTTAGGTGTGCCTCTTCATTTTCTCTCTCTATCTACACCTGTCTCTCTAGTGAGACTGGAGGCAGAAATCTGCCCCCTAACCACTGTATCCCCCCTCTTGGTGTTTCAATAAGAAGCTTGAAACCTCGGCATGGGATGGGGAAAAATTAAGAGTGTGTTCGGTTGAATTCGGGGTCCCAATTCCTTACCCCTCTATAATAATGTCTATACTCACACTCCAGACGTGTAGCCTCATGGCCATTGGAGCATCTTCCCCGCTTTGACCTGAGTTAGGCCATGTGACTGGCTTTGGCCAGTGAGGTGTTAGCAGGCTTGACACCTGCAGAGGCTGGGCGGGGCTTGGGCGGTGGGGCGTGCCCTTTTGTCATGTCCATAGCGGAATACACCTCTGGGAGCCCCCTGGCCCCGGAGGAGGGCCTGGGGGTCAGAGCTACCGTAGGTGACCTGCAGAACTTCCCTCCGGGACAACAAGCTGCCCACCCGCGAATGAGAAATGCATCTCTGCCGCCGCGTGTCACTGAGGCATCGGGGTTGTCTGTTTCACAGCAGTAGCTGGCTGAGAAAAGGATCCTCTTCTATAGGGACAAAGGACCGTAAGGAAGTCCATGGAGAAGGCTGCAGCTTGGCTTGGCGTTGGGAAGAGAGGGTCATTGAGAAGTCAGCAATCGCTCGTGTGCCCTCCTGGCCTGAACGTTTTAAGGTCCCGCCAGTTTCTGACCACCTGCTCCTGTTGACACGCTCCTGTTCTTAGAAGGAATGAATGACGAGGGGTGTCCATGCCTGGGGGCAAATGTGATGCCGACCTTAAGAGAGCCTAACAGAACTTGGGAGTTGTAGCAGAATGTGTAATGGAGGAGACCACGTGGACTCGTGTCAAGAAGGACGGGGATCTCAAAGAAAACGTGATCTAACTCCGTGCAGTCGTGATTGCGGTGGAGCAAATACAAATGTGAGTCAACCGCTGAAACCCGCTTTGGGCTGGTGGGTCAGTGTAATCTTGACAGATGTCAGAGGCTTTACTCACTTCCATTCAATAACCATTTCCTTTGAAAACAAATGGGTGAAGAGGCTGCTAGGCCGGCCCCCGAGTGACCCTGCCTCCTGGTGCTCACACCCTTGTGTACTCCCTTCCCCTTGAGCGTGGGCTGGACCTGTGACTTGCCTTTAACGAATAGAGGAAGGCAGAAATGATGGGGGCCGCCTCCGTGATTAGGTTTGTGACGTCTGGCTCATTAGCAGACTGTTGCCTTCGAGGTCTGCAGGCTTTCGTGAAACCAGCTGCCACGTTAGACTCGCGTGGCAAAGAACTGTGGGAAGTTCTGGCCGATAGCCAGCCAGTCCCTGAGGACCACCAGGATGCTGGCAACCATCGTGTGAGCTTGGAAGCAGCTCTTCCCCGACCTGAGCCTCAGAGGAGACCCCAGCTCAGGCCAGCACCTGAGTGGAAGCCTGTGAGAGGCTTCCTGACCCACCAAACCGGCGAGTTAACCAATGTGTGTGGCTTCAAGCTGCCCAATTCAGGAGTAATTTCTACACAGCAACAGAAAACAAACACACAAACAAAGAAAAGAGTTCATCTCCATTGACTGAGATGGGTTGGAGGCTGGGTTCCAGTCCTAGCCTTTGTATTAGTCATGACAGGCTAAGTCAAGCTTGTTCAAACCACAGACCCCCGGCCACCTGCGGCCCAGGAGGGCTTTGAATGTGGCCCAACACAAATTCGTAAACTTTCGTAAAACATGATGAGATTTGGGGGGGGGGGGGATTTTTGTTAGCCCATCAGCTGTTGTTAGTATTAGTGTATTTTATGTGCGGCCCAAGACAATTCTTCTTTTTCCAGGGTGGCCCAGGGAGGCCAAAAGATTGGACACCCCTGGGCTCAATTATTCCATGCTAACAAATTTCTCTGGCTTACAGATGTGGGTCTATCTCTCTATGTCCTACTTTATGTCCACTATGGGTTGATTGTGACCACGTGTGCATGGAGCAGCCTCTGTGTAGAGCATTGCTGGTCTCAGGAAAGTGGGAAGTTAAGGGGATGAACCACTAGTTATTAAAAGCTTCTGCATGCTCACATTTCATTGGCAAAGCCAAGCCATGTCACCAAGCAGCAAAACACCTCCCACTGGCCATGTTACGTTAGCAAGTCACCTCATCTCTATCTTGAGTTGGGCTTATAGCTCTAAAGTCTTCTGCAGGTAGGAATAGAGCAAGCACCCTCCAAGGCCGCACAAGCTGCATTTTCTCTTGGCTCCCCTTCCAGATATGAAGCAGGATCCTCTGAGCTGAAGGCCCCTCCATCAGCACCTCTAGGCAGGGCTCTGCTGGCTGCCCATCTGCCATCAGACAGGTGGCTGCGAAAGCCCCTCAGGCCTGCTGCCCAAAGAGTCAAGACTAGAGAGGGATCTGAGCAATAGGATCTCTTGAGACCATGTCCTCGTTGTCGCCCACTTCCACAGACGGGGCTGGGAGTGGGACAGAGACAACGGTTTTCAGCAGAGAAAAAGCTCGGATGTCCTCCCACGTAAAGCTGGGAGCTCTGGGTCCCATCGCTTCTCTTTGTCATAAGACTTCCTGCAAGTAGCGTTCACAACACTAACCACCAAAGTCCATAGTCACCGAATTTGCAAACCTCTGGGGACACAGCCCATCACGGTGCTACAAGAGGCTTCCATGGCTTTTAGAGCTAGCACATATGCAGGTGAGCAGACTGTGCGTGCAGCAAGCCTCAGGAGCTGTGTCTGGGTTGTTGCCACTACAGAAACATCTGGCACAAGTGACCCCAAAGGACTGGATGCTTGACAGTCGTCCCCAGGTGTCAGCGGAAGGTTTGGCACCATAGGGGCAGAGCTTGAGAGAGCTCCCAGATTTCGGTTTCCCTGAAATGGAGTCCAAAAGGAGAACAGGAAGCAGAGGAGTTGGCTCCCACGAGCGTCATTACCACCCAGATGTCTGGATCCTCAGAAGGCCCATGGGATGCTCTTGGCAAGTCACAGAAAAAAGTCCCCCGGTGTTTCCCAGCATGGCAAGGCAAGTCGAGGCGAGCACTCTTGGCCCATCTCCTGAAATGAATGGAGTACAGTTGAACACTGAAAAGGGGAAGGAGAAGAAAAAGAAGTCCCTGTTAGTAATCACATCCCAGGGAGCAACCACATTTTCCTGGGATCTTAAGCACAATCATAAATATGATTCCCTCAGTCTATGACTGCTTCTTTGGTGCTTTTCTAACTATTTCTAATTTCCCCCACCCCAAAATCCTTTCCTCCTTCCCCTGTTTCCTACCAAACAATTGCTCAGGGAAATGATATTTTCCCAATGATTCCTTTAACCTATACTTAGTGTCAGCCTCCCATGTGCTAGACATGGTGTGAGTGAAAGTGTAAAGATCGATCTCACGGAACTTACTGACCAACACTGGTCAGTGCTGCTCCTTCTTCTGCTTGCACTGGTAATGAGCTTGGTTTGGTTTTCCAAGGTTCCTGTGTATCTTTGTACACATGGGTTGTCTCTTAGGCCATCAGATCATGGAAACAGCCCCCTAAGCTGGGGGCCTAGCCAGACAACCACAACGTCAGGACTCAGGCCAAACTCACAAATCCTTATGAATCTCCAGGTATGGAGAAAAATGTCTTCTCTTTCTACTGGAAGACACACACACACACCCCCCACACCTACAGCCCCATAGTACAAAATTCAAAGAACGACAGGGTGGGTAGGAGAAAGTGCGGCTTAGAAGTTCTTGTCCATTCCCAGGCATCCAGGCAGGGAGGAATTCGAAGCATTCTAGGCAAACGAAGCTCTTGATCTTAAAGTCCTTGCACCTGAACTGTCTGGAATGCCCTCCTTATGTAGGATTCCAGTCCTTGTGGACACGGCTCTGCTTCTGTTTGCTCTTGTTGATTCCTCCCCTGCGTGACAACCCCCTGGGAGGTGGTGGCCCTGATAAGGCCGCCTCACCTCCCAAACTCTGGCCTCTACCTCCAGCAACCAGCACAGGGTAGGCACTGGGGTCTTTTCTCCCATTAACGCTGTTTCTAATCTTAATTATATTTAAGAATCGTTTTATTCGCATGCTTTCTAACTCACTGTCTTCATTCTCCCATAGAACACACGCTCCCGGAGAACAGAAACCACATCTTCCTTGTCCATGACGTTGTCACCAAAGTCTGACATGGAGTGGGTGATCGATCAGGATTTCCATTAGTCTTTACAGTGCTTTTATGAAAATTAGGAAAAGGTGCCCCTTCTGAACGGATGGTTTAGAAAAAGATGTCCTCTCAGTGCCCACAACTTGGCATAAAGATGGCACCTTCGTGAAAAGGAAAGAAAAAATGGCCCTTCTTCCAGGCAAATACAGTCCTGAGCCAGGTATATGGCTTGGTGAACAGTCTGTAGGTAGCATCCCTTAGACTTCAGCTAGGAACACTCTTGTGCCATCTACAAACCATGTGACAAGAGACAGGAGCACTGGAATCAATAAATAGTTGATGGATTTGATGAATGACATGCAAGTCCTTGGAGATGCATGGTGGTTTTAAAACATGCCTCAAATTCTGTGACACTCAGCCCATTGGGAGCTTAGGCTCGTCAACTGGCATCCATTTGACTAAGAGACTAGGGCGGAAGTGATGCTATATGGTGTTCAAGTCTACGCCATAAACAGCCAGGCAGGTGGTGGAAAGACAATGATGAGCAGAAAAAATATAGCTCATGTCTTCATGGAGTTTATAGTCTGGTGGGGGTGAACTCTCATTGGGATGGCCATATACAAGGGGGAACCCCCCCCCAAAACTGGAATTGTCTTCTGGAGGGCGGGCCCCTTGCAGTACAGGCTTCCCATGCTGGTGAGTGTTCTAGGAACCCATCTGCATTCGTGCACCAGCCAGTGTTGCTGAGAGTCTGCATTCGGCTTCCGTTAATTTTTTTTTTTTTTTGAGACTCTTTCAATGCATTTGCCCATTTCATGATGGGCAATTTACACAAACAATGTGTGGCATGACAACGCACCTGCCCACACCATGCTGAGTGTTAAATGGTATGACCCCCCTGTCCCCCATTCTCCCCTCCCTATTCACCCAATCTCAACCTGAACGACTTTTTTGTTTGTTTGTTTCCCTGGATGAAAAAAGGCTTCAAAGGGAAACGGTTTGCCGATGTGGAAGAGGTGAAACAAAAACAGCAGGAACACTAAAAGGCATCAAAATCAACAAGTTCAAAAACTGTTTTGAGCCGTGGAAAGAATGTCCCAATAGATAGATGTATTGCATCAAACAGAGAGCATTCTGAAGGTGACTGAAGTTTAAACACGTACGAACACACAATTGTTTGTAAATAAATTCTGGGTTCTTTGTGTTTCCCCTCAAAATTTATCATCTAAAGTAGGATGTCATTTTTTTTTTTAAGAAGTACTTTATTGTTTGACAGAGAGAAGGGGGAGGGCTCAGAGCAGTCTCTACAGCCGCACATCATTAGTTCCAACAGTTTTATTCCACAAATGGATGTGCGGCCGTGCGAGGCGAGAACCGAACTGGGGGCCTTCCACATGGACAGCACGCCCCAGTTCAGCATATGGGTCTGCACGAGCCGGGGGGGGGGGGGCGAGAACTGAGCTGGGGGCCTCCCACATGGGAAGCATGCCCCAGTTTAGCCTATGGGTACACACAAGCCGGGGCCGGGACTCGATCCTTGGACCCTGCAGCTGCAAGGCAAGTGCTCAACCCGCTGAGCCATGCCAGCATCCCCCCAAAGTAGGATGCATTTGGGAGTGAAAGAGGATGCTATTCATAATTGCAGTGAGATGATAATCATTCACGGGAACTGTCCCAGGGAAACAGGCACAATCACAGCGTCCTCACTAGAACAGATTAATGAATTAAGTGATCACTCAAGTCAATGTGAATGTGTCACCGTGACAACCGTGCTATGTAGGAAGAGGAAGCAGAGCTCTGTGTGCCTGCAGTAATCCGTGTGACCCAGGCAGAGGCCTCAGGGAGGGAGCTCAGGCCTGAGACCTAAAGGCTTAACTAGCAGTTGGCTTTGCAAGTGGGAAGGGAGAGGGCCCAGGTGCAGGAAGCAACACTTGGCTCAAAGGCCTTCCAGGTGGGAATGTGGTGGTAGAAGGGTCTGGAAGAAGCCAGTGTGGCTAGAAAGGGGAGAGCCTGGATGAGATTGGGGGAGGCAGTCAAAGCACCATCCCCATTGCTCTAACGTGCTGAAGACATCATCTGAGGGGGAGGGGGAGATGCTCAATTGTCACATCAAAGGGAGCAGCATTATTCTAGCAGCATCCGTTCTTGTTTAAGCCTTCCACTGTTAGAGACTGGAGGTTGCAGGTTAGGATCGTAACCTGATGTGGCTGGAGAGTTGGCATTGTAATTACAGCAGGGTGTTCAACTTTTTGGTTTCCCTGGGCCACATTCAAAGAAGAATTGTCTTGGGTTCACACACAAAATATACTAGCATTAATGATAGCTGATGAGCTAATAAAAAAAAATTAAAAATTAAAAAAAAGGTCACAAACAATCTGATGTTTTAAGAAAGTTTACAGATTTGTGTTGGGCCACATTCAAAGCCGTTCTGGGCCACGCAGCCTGGCTGCAGGTTGGACAAGTTTGATTTATAGCATCAGCAGAACAGAAAATGTGATAGATTTTACGCATGCCAACAAAGGCATCATGACCATTCTTGTTCCACAGAGAATGGACACTGGAAGTCAAACTCCCTTTGTATTCCAAAATAGGGTATCAGACCTTTTGTAGTTCTCCTGTAGACTGTGAGGAGGCTTGGAGCTATTCGTTCATCCACCTTCCAATGCACTGTTTAATGTAGCACTGAATACGTGGTGCAAGGGGCTTGTGAATGAAGGATCGAGTAATAGCTCTGCTAGTAACTGATATCGTGTGCTTCAATGCAGCTGCATACACCAACAAACAAAAAGGTAGCAACATGCTGGGACTGACTGCTAGATGGAAAAGGTTAAGGAGGGCAAGAGTGGGCTCAGGCATGATCGTAATTGGGGATTGAAGATTCCACTCATCCCTTAGAATGGCAGGAGTCTTGGAGAAAAGTAACCTGAAGGAGACCCAGATGTACAAAGAAAACAACACTGTCTAGAGGTCCGAAGACTCTGGAGCGCAGATGAAATGGGCATTTCTCTGGGAGCCACCTGTGCAGGGTGTAGTTTGGTCCCTCTGGAAGGTCTGAGGATGCAGATGTTTGCTGAAGAGCAAGGGATGGCGGGGTGGTGGGGGGGTGGTGGTGAGGGATAGCTCAGTGGTTGGGCGCTTGCCTTGCAATTGTGAGGTCTGGGGTTCGATTCCCAGCCCAGGCCCATGAAACCCCAAATGCTGAACTGTGGGGGTAACTGGTAACCTGCTGGGGTGGCTTCTTGGCAAAGTTCTCACCTCCCAAGTAGAAGGCCCCCAGTTTGGTTCCTGGGCCACGCGGCCCCACACCCACCTGTGTGGAATGAAACCATGTCACAACTAATGATGTACCACTATGGAGACTGCTCTAGGCCCTCCCCCCTTCTCTCTCTCTTACTCACCTTCTCCCAAACAATAAAACAAAAATAAATTTGAAAAAAAGAGGGGTGGGGTGGGCTGGACTCAGTGAACGGGTGGCTGAATTCAGAGAATAGAAAGGGCCATTGAACAGCTTCTGTTTGCACTGCACTTTCACGGTGGCGGTGGCAAGAAGAGCATCAAAGGGGCAGGAGTGGTTCCCTAGGGCGCCTAGTTCTGAAGGAAGCCTCGCATCTACACTACGATCTGGCTTCCAAAGGGATTTCCAGCAGCTGATGATCAAAGGCACGCACACGATAGAGCTGACACAAAAGGAAATAAAAACTTTGCAGACTGAGCAGGAAGCAACTATTTAGCCCAGAGATTCTGAAAGGTGAACGCACATATGAGTCATCTGGGGAAACCTGTGAACCATGCGAATTCACAGGTGCCGCTTCCAGAGCTGCGGGAACCATAGGTCTGGGCTGGAGCCCACGACTGCATGTGTATTAAGCTCTGTTTCCCACCTCGATTGCAAAGTAATTCTGAGTCTTGTGGTATGTGGACCATACTTTGGGAAACGCTGCATTAGTACTTTAACCAAACGTGGTCATAACTCGTAGTCATTGAGCATCACACTGGATTTCCTGACACCCTGAACGCATGGCTCGTTGGCATGCCTGGCTGTTGGAGGGCCACCTTACCTTCTCACACAGGTGGGTCCCTGGAGAGCATCGTCAGCTCAGCGGAACTACCTTGTCCTGGGGCTGCCTCCCTCTGCTGCTAGAGAGGGCTTGGTGTGAGTGCTTGCGTGGGGTGGGGGACAGATGTCACCGAGGCCATGTGGATCCCCCACCACTGGAAGAACCAGTCCAGGTGTGTTAGACTGCTGTTTGATGTGCCTGGTGAACTTGGCATTGAGAATGGAGACAAGCCGGGGAGGCACAGGTTAACTCCTCCAGGCCTGGAATAGCCCGTCTTCTTGCTGGGAGAGATCCTGGGCAGGCATGATGGGACCACCTTTGTCCAACACCCCCTCCCCCACACCCCCATCCTAGAGAAGCCGGGTCATGTGGGCTGTGATACCTCAGAAAGCCCATGTGCACTGCTCAGCTCGGAGCATCATTCGTTCTGTGCTCCTTGCAATGTGTCCTACTTCTTTGATTCTCCCTTGGGTTTCAACAGCTCCTTTCTTGCTTCTGAAAAAAAACCCAAAAAACGTCTCCTAGGTATTAAACAATAAGAAAGGAGATAGTGGGTGGTGGGATGGATGGCTGAGGAGGATAGAATTCACCTAGGTCACTGCTACCTAAGGTGTGGTCCATGGACCAGTTGTGTCACCATCCCCTTGGGAGGCTGTGGAAGATGCCCCACCCTGACTTACTGAATGAGAATCTGCATTTTAACAAAACCTCCAGGTGAATCACATGTGGATTAGAGTTTAGAAGGACTGGTATCCTTATCTCTTCCTCCCACAACTATTTATCAACGGTCCCCCCACCCCTACCCTGCCAAAGCCCAGGCCCTGGACGAGATGCTGGGAGATAAATGAAATATGGAGGAATCAGGGGAAGCCGGGATGGCTCAGTGGGTTGAGCGCTTGTTTTGCAGCCCTGGGGTCCAAGGATTGAATCCCAGCCCCAGACCATGTGGACCCATAGTCTAAACTGGGGTGTCCCCAGTTTGGTTCTCACCAGGGTGAGCTTCCCATGCAGGAGGCCCCTGCCTGGTTCCTGCCCTGTGCGGCCCCCGCCCACCTGTGTGGAATGAAACCAAGTCAAAAACTGATGATGTACAACTATGGAGACTGCTCTGGGCCCTCCCCCTTCTCTCTGTCTCTGTCAAAACAATAAAAAAAATTTTTTGCTGTTTTTTTTTTTATCGTTAAATTTAATGGGGTGACATTGGTTGGTAACAATAGATAAATCTTTAAAAAAATATATGGATGAATAAAAATGACATGCCCCTCCCACCCAGCCACGGAGTGGAGGGTACAATTTGATGGAGGAGCCATGAGATAAGTAAAGAAACAAACAAACGTATAATTACAAGTTGTGGCAGCTGTAATTAAGGACGTGACAAAATAATCAGCGATCATGATATTTAAGAAGTTACAATGCAAACAACAGATGTAGAGAGGATGTAGTGGCAAGCAGAATACTCAGTGGGGTCAAAGCGGAAGCGTCTCTCTGAAGAGGCATCTTTGAAGCTTGGAAGGCGGGGGATCTCAGGACTTGTCCAGAATCACACAGTGAATTGGAACCTGGAGTGTCAGGGCTCAGGTGGTATGGTCCCTGGAGAAAGACAAGGCACTGACCATTCAAATGAGATCACTTCATCCCTTCCCCATGCAGCTATAGGGTCCTCCTCAACTCTTCCCCATCCAGCAAGGCTCTGAAGAACCTATGCTAAGCTTATTCCTTGCTCCAGGATTATAAAAGTGGATTAGACAGTGGTCCAATCGATGGCTTATTCCAGGGTCTCCTTCATGGCAGAGCCCATTTTGGGGGCCAAAACGCTAGCAAATTAATGAGCCTTTGGCTACAGATTGGGTAAGAAGATGTTTTGTTTTTTTTCTTAAAATGGCCTCTAAATGTTCCCACTCCCCAAGATACCAACCACCCCTCCCACCACAGGTTCTGACACATGGCAGGGACCCCCCAGATCTGCTGAGCTCTTCACATGAGCCCGCTCCTGAACCACGCTGCCTCCCTGTCAGCAGCACCAGCATCACTCAGGAGGTGGTGAGACACACAGCATCTCAGGCCCCGCCCACACCTCCTGAAGCAGAATCTGCATTTCAACAGAGTCCCCAGAAAATGTGCCCTCACAGGAAGCTGAGGCGCCTTTGCCCTATACCAGGAGGTCACAGAGGGGTCAGACCACATGTAGTGGGATCCAGGAAGATGGCTTAAGGCGGTCAAGTCCAAGAGGATCAGTAGAGACAAGGTCTGGCCTGGGGAATCTGAAGACACTCAGCTGTCATGCAAAGGTCTGGGAGAGCCGACCACTAGGCATCATGGACCCCGGCTGATCCTAACTGGTCAGGTTTATATTTCCCAAGGTGAGGGATGGGACATGCACCCTGGCAGCCCAGGGGATGGTTCCTGGTGATTCAGGGCCATGGAACTAATGACCATGAATTACGAAGTCAGCACGCTGTTCTGTCAGGAGAAAGTGCTAGGATGCCTGCAACACCTACGGACAGGCTCGGTGGTGACGACAGGAACCTAGGCTCTGTGCCTCTGTTAGTCAGCAAGCACTGCCGTAACAAAGGGACACAGACAGGCGTCCTAAACCGTAGAAACGACCTCACCAGTCTGAGGCGACTGGCCCAAGATCAGGTGTCAGCAGGGTTGATCTCTTCTGAGGCCTCTCTTCATGGCTTGTAGGTGGTCCTCTTTTCCGTGTCTTCAAATCATCTTCCCTCTGTACATGGCTGTAATCGC
The DNA here is from genome assembly GCA_004027555.1 of Craseonycteris thonglongyai. NCBI lineage: Eukaryota > Metazoa > Chordata > Mammalia > Chiroptera > Craseonycteridae > Craseonycteris > Craseonycteris thonglongyai. The sequence goes on from PVKE010005614.1 coordinate 42,121, forward strand.
ATCTTCTCTTCATATAAGGAGGCCAGTCATACAGGATCACAGTCCACTCTAATGGCCTCAGTTTAACCCTAATTACCTCTCTAAAGACCCCATCGCCAAACACAATCCCATTCTGAGACACTAGGGGTTAGGACTTCAATATATGAATTTGGGGAGGATACGGTTTAGCCCGTAGCAACCTCCCTACTTGTGGGAACTTTCACAAATTTCCCAACTTCTCTGTGCCTCAGTTTGACCATCTAATAAAAGGGGCCAATGGTACCCACCTTTTAGGGCTATCAAGAGAGTTTAGTAAGTTAACACACGTGAAATGCTTAGAAACTGTACTTGGCACCTAGTAGGCCCCCACAAGGGCAAGCAGAATGCATGGCACATAGTAGGTGCTCAATTATCTGTTGAATGAATGAAAGAATAATATCTATTCTAAAGAAAGAGCCTTCGGCCTCAACCTGGAAGTTTGGTTAGGCAAGAGCATTAAGGTATGATAGAATGGGAAAACAGTTTTGCATTCATTATATTTATTTTTCCGGGGGAGTCTAGTTTTCAACGTATAGCAGTGATACAAGTTTCTTTTAAAAATGAGTTTATTTCAGTCAAAAACACAAGTTGATTTTTTTTAACGAAGTAAAACCAGGGGTCAGCAAACTTTTCTTGTAAAGGGCCAGACAGTGACTCTTCAGGGGCTCCGTTGCAGATACTTAATGCTAAAGTCAGGCCATAAAAGAATGGGCGTGGCTGTGCTCCAATAAAACTTCATTTACAAAAGCAGGTCCGGCCTCGAATCTGGCCCTCAAGTTGTCATTGAACAGCCTTTGAAATAATAAATCATATAGGGAAGAGCTACTGAAATGACAGTGAGGATGCAGGTGGTACTGAGATGACCACATTCAGGCAGCCTTATTCTGGAATAAATCCAGGTAACTGAGAACAATGTTCTAGGTGGCTTGAAGTGTCTCCTATCTTTCCTTTTTCTAGTTGTGTTCAGTGCCCACCCATCTCATATACTAATGCCCTCAGGAGACATAGGAGAACCCAGAAAGCCCCCTTGAGCCAAAATCTCCATCACTGACCCCCAGCCCCACACTGGGCTCTCCAGCATTTGTGCCTGTGGCTTCCCAAGCTGTCACTGATTAAAATGTAAATGTTCTTCAATGGGGAACCCCAGTGAAACCATTATCAGGTTAGCTACAACCAGCCCTTCACCCTTTAGCTAAAGGCAGTATTAACCAGCTTTATAAAGTGACAGGATATAGCACTGAAAGGGTCCAGAGGGATGAGCCCCATTTTCTGCATTTTTTAGGCAAGAAAAGTGAAACTTAGCTAGGAGAAAAAGCAAGACTGTCCTCAGGAGTGCCCCTCTAAGCCCCTCCTCCTTTTGCTGATTTTATTGAGCATGCACTAAGTGCTAAGCACCTTACCAGCCCTAGCTCATTTAAGCCTCACAACAGGAGGAAGCAGGTACTATAATCCCCATTTTATAGAAGAGGAAACTGAGGCTCAGACAGGCTCATTAAGTAGGTGGCAAAGCCACAACTCAAAGGTCTTTAGGGCTCGAAACTCTTTAGACCCACACTCAACTGTATAACTGCCCCCACGAGGTTTCTCTCTTCATGGGCCTCGTCTTCCATCTACTTATCTATACCTAGTCCTGGCCACTCCATTCCAGCCCTCCTGGGAATGCTTCCTCCTTGCCCCCTACCATGAGCTGAGGCACTCTGGGAAGCCCTGCTCAAGCCACTTGGACCAGCACCTCCCTGGCTCCCCAAAGGATGCCGGGGAATCGTTGGGTCTCTTCAGTCCACCGTCCCAAACCCAGGGTCAGTGTTGACAGGGGCTGGAGAGACATTGGGAGACCAGCTGCCTCCCCGTCTCCAGGGTGGGGGTGTCACAACTCCCTGGCTGGCACCCTCACCAGCCCACACCCTATACTCACCCAACCAGTCGGACCACACCACCCACGTGCCAGCCGGATCCGTTGGGACGGGCACACAGCAGGACCCAGCTCGTCCGCTGTCTGTCGGCCCATCCTCCCACTCCAGGTGTTCACAGGCTCCACACCTGAGAGTGCTTTGTGCTCCTGACAAGGAAGCGAAGCCAACACCCCTTCCCGGAAGCTCCCTGAGAGGAGAAAGGGAGGCTGGTGAACGGGAATGCCCTGGTGTCAGGTGACTTTGCTCAAAGTTGTAGGAAGTGACCCCAAAGCCCCCATATGTGGGTTGGAGGGCGAAGTGCCGCTCCCAAGGGGAAGGAAGGCCAAGTGGAGTGAGCTCTGCTAGGGCCTCCTCTTCCCTCATGGGCCTCCGTGATCCCATTTGAAACCACGACAAAGGATTCACACATTGCCTGACTCTTTGAAGTGGTCTCTGTGTGAATGCCCTGGGGTTATTCTCTTCTGCTATTCATTCGTTCATTCAAACACTACTGAGCACCGGCCAAATGCCAGGGGCTCTGCCTGACCCAGGAGGCAGTGAGAGGCCAAGCACCCAGAGAAGCGTTCTCAGGGGGCTTCGGTTGGAAAAGAGGAGGCAGGAACCAGACAACCAGTAAGTCAGCGAAATCACCTGAGCTGTCACTGTGTCCCATGAAACAACTGGAGGATGTGACAAACACTGACCAGATGGATGGCCAGGGGATCGGCCAGGTGGCCTTGGAAGTCCTCTCTGAGGACACTTTGAAGGCAGGCTGAAATGAGGAGCCAAACATGCCAAGGAAGGTCTGGGGCTGCATGTTCCAAGCTAAGGGGACAGCAGGTGCAAATGCCCTGGGGTGAGAAGGAGTGGGTCCTGTGTAGGCATAAAACAACAGTGTTGCCAGAACACGGCAAGTGATGGTGAAAGTGGTAGGCAATGAGCTCAGAGGGACAGGCAGGGATTCTGGGGACGGGAGTGCAGCAGGGGACTCCCCCGGAACAGGAGCCACAGGCCTCGCATGCCTTGGAAGAAACATGGAAGCGGCATTGCCTTCCTCCTTTTTCCTGCTTCCCAGAGCTGGGACGCGGGTTTGGAGAGGGGATTTGATTGCTTTGGGTTGGGTCAGGTGCCCACTCTGTGGCCAGAGGAAGTCAGGGCATCTTGTTGGACAGCCCTGCCCCCTTTTTCTGCATGAGATGACCATGAGGTGGCTCCCACAGGAGACTGGGTGGCAGCCAGCAGAGGACGGGGGTCTGGACACTGTGCAAGCAGAAACCACAGCTGTGCGCTCCATCTCCCGAGTGCGCACCTGGATGCTCACGCCTTTCCCTGCTGTCGGAGCCAGACTCACTGTCATCTCCCCGGCCCCCATCGTCCAGTGTGGGTGACATTTGTCAGTGGCACTCATTTGTCACTTAAGAGAATCATAAGGTAGAGCGAGATGCTCACCATCCTCCTATCCTAAAGGCACTTTGGAACTGGGGGACCTGAGGCTAAGGTGGCAGGAAGCAGCGGGTCTCCTGATTGAGCTCACCACCGGATTCTGCTGCCTTTTTGTAGGGTTTGCAAGGAAATCTCTTGTCTGCCTGACCTCTGCCCTCTGCAGCCCTATTACACCCATGTGGAGGTGTCATAAAATGCATTTTCTCTGCCTTGTGCAACCAACCCAGCTAAGCGATTTGCATCACATCTTCTGTTTCCCCATAGACAGTAGAGCATAAAGAGACTACTATGCTTGGGTTGGACCAGCTGTGTGACGTTGGCCTGGCCACTTAACCTCTCTGCGCCTTCATTTTCTCATCTATAAAACATGAAGAGTACCACTCCAACCTACTTCCTAGGGTGCTTGGAAGATGAAGTTCATATATTTAAAGCACTCAGGACCACCCTTGGCATGTCTCCCATCTGGAATGGCGACATATGCATTTCTAAGCCCCTGCAGTGCCTGGCCTACATGACATGCTCTGAAACTCTTTTGTCTGTGTCTTTGGTTCATTTATCCAGCCAACACAGACTGAGCATTTTCCAGGCCCACGAACTCCCAGTGAACAGGCCAGACAAGGTCCCTGCCCTTGAGGAATTCCTGGCTAAGGGGAGAGAGAGAGACCAGGAAGGAAAAAATAGATACAAATCAATACACAAGACCCCTTTAATAGTAAGTGTTGGGAAGAAATGCAGAGACAGTGATGGGGTGGAGTGGGGGCTGATGTTTTATTCGGGGAGATCTAGGAAGATCTCTCTGAAGGGCGGTAACAGGTAGAAGAGAAGAATTACTAGCCAGGAGATAAGGAGGGGAGCACTTATTTGTGTAGGGGAGTAAGTAGCATGTGCAAAGGCCCTGGGGTAAGAAGGGGCTCTGTGTGTTTGAAGAAAAGGAGGCGACTATGACTGAAACGAGAAAGAGGAAGAGGAGAAATCAGAGAGGCAGGCCAGGGCCACATGAAGCAGCTCTCACAGGCTGGAGCCGGGGCTCGAACTTGATCTTCAAGGCAGCAGGAAGCCCGTGAACAGTGCCAGCAGGGGAGTGATCAATTCAGCTCATGTTTTCCGACCGTCTCTCTGGCTGCTGTGAGGAAGGCAAAGAGAAGGGGCGAGGGCTGGGCAGGGCGAGACCAGCTGTGAGGCTCTGGAGAAATGCTGAGTTTGGGGAGACCCGACCACAGGTCCCTCCAGAGCACCTGGTTAACCCCAACTGGAGGACGCGGCTCACTGGCCAGCAGGCTGGTCCTTGTTTGCATTATTCCAAAAGTAGGTCGACCAGACAGACCGTCTAAAATGGGACTGGTATCCGTGATCAGCCTACTGACACCTTGAATGCAGCCCAGTGAGACGAGGCAGACCCCGTGTACTGTTTGAAACAGGGCAGTACCATTGCTTTCTGTCCTGTTTCAAATGGGACGTCGGGTCAGCCTAGCCAAAGGGAAAGAGGAGAACGCCCTGCACCCTGGTGCCCTGGGCAGACGGCTAGAGCTAAGGCAGCCCCGCCTGAAACTCTCTTCCCAGACCAGCCTGTGGTGCCCCCGCCCTGCCAAGGCCCTGTCCTCTGGGCCTCCCCACCACCTGGGAGTGCCCAGGGCAGAAATCCGGCCCTGCCCACCCCGGGCTGTACACTGATAACCTTCCCAAAGGGGAAGCCGTTTGTTTGGAAGGAAATGGTGCAGAAGGAAGCGGGGGCCACACTGAAAATAGGGCCGGGGCCTGTGTCCAGCGCTAAGGTCCCTGTGGCTGAGGACCCGGGGGGCCTCGGGGTTGGGGAGGTCAGCTTCAGGCCGTCCCTGCTGCCCTTGCCCAGGAGCTTGGGGTGAATGCCATTTGTGGAGCCCTGTGCTAAGCCACCAGGGGCATGGTGGCTTTTTTTTTTTTCTTAAAGATTTATTTTATTGTTTTTGACAGAGACAGAGAGAGACAGAGAAGGGGAGGGCCCACAGCAGTCTCCATAGTTGTCCGTCATCCGTTTTCGACATGGTTTCCTTCCACACAGGTGGCCGGGGCCCCGCAGGGCGGGAGCTGGGCTGGGGGCCTCCTGCATGGCAGACATGCCCCCTTGAGCCAGGGTCAGAACCGGAGGGTGAGAACCAAACTGGGGGCCTCCCACATGGGAAGCACGCCCCAGTTCAGCACATGGGTCCACATGGGCCGGGGCCAGGATTCAATCTTTGGTCCCCGGGGCTGCAAAGCGAGCGCTGAGCCCTCTGAGCCATCCCTGCTTCCTCACATTGATGGCTTTTAATCCTCATTCCCGTAACGTGGGCTGGGGAGGAAGGTCACAATGAGACAGAGGGGTCTTTGGGGCTGCCCCAGAAGGCAGACATACCTCCTGTCCCTCTCCTTTACGCGGGCATTTTCTTGGCCCCATCTCAGAAGGTGACCTGAGGGAGAACACAGAATGTCTGGAACTATAGTTGCCTGACTGAACATTAGCAACCTCTGGGGAGCTTTGAAATGATGTTACTGCCAGGACCTCACCTCCAACCAATTCAGTTGGGCCTGCACTGGTCTTCTAAAAAAAAAAATCTCCCTAGGGGATCCCGATGTGCAGACGAGGTGAGAACCTCTGCTTTAGAATGTTCCCAATTCTGCGTTCCTCAGCCCTGACTCATAGCCTTAATCTCCTCGGCCGGTTTTCATAATAAACCCATGTCTGGGCCCCAGCCTGGACAATTAAGGGTCATGAAGGATGGGGTACAGGCTCTATAGCTTCTTTTTTTAACTTAATTTTATTGTTTTGAGAGGAGACAGAGAGAGAGAGAAGCGGGGAGGGTCCAGGGCAGTCTCCATAGTCGTACAGCATGAGTTGTGACATGGTTTCCTTCCACACAGGTGGATGTGGGCCATGTGGGGAGCCGTGTGGGGTGGGAACTGAGCCAGGGTCTCCCACATTGGAGGCAAGCACCCTAACTCCCAAGCCGTCTTGGTGGGTACCTGTTGTGCCGCAGTTCAGTGTATGGGTTTGCCCAGGCTGGGGCCGGGAATCGAACCCTGGACCTTGCGATTGTGAGGCAAGTGCTCAATCACTGAGCTATCGCAGCATCCCCCCCACCCCCACTCCCAAGCACTATAGTTTTTAAAAGCTCCCCCAGGTGACTCCAAAGGCATTCACAGTGGAGACCATCCGATAGTCCAATCTGCCCAGTATACAGGCAGGGAGACTGAGGCTCAGAGAAAGGTTACTGGCCCAAGGTCACACAGCCAGCTAGTGACAAAAACTGAGCTTAAAACCAAGACTCCAGATTCCCAGGCTGGCACTTCGCACCCTGAAGGGGGAGGTCTGAGACGGGGTCTGCATCTCTTGTGAGGCAGGAAGAATTGAAAGAATGGGGGATGCTGGGATAGCTCAGCAGGTTGAGCACTTGCCTTCCAACCTCCAGGTCCAGGGATTGAGTCCCAACCCCGACCTGTGCAAACCCATATGCTGAACTGGAGTGTGCCTCTCATGTGGGAGGCCCCCAGTTTGGTTCCCGCCCTGCGTAGCCCCACATCCACCTGTGTGGAATGAAACTATGTTGAAACGAATGATGTACAACTATGGAGACTGCTCTGGGCCCTTTCCCTTCTCCCTGTCTCTTTCTGTCTCTCTCTTGCTCTCTCAAACAATAAAAATAAATCTTAAAAAAAAAAAAAAAGAATTGCGAGAATGGCCCCCGATGGCCCTTACAGGAGCGCCCCTTTAGGTATGGGGGAACCTGTGAATGTATGAGCTCCTGTAGTTCTGTGAACCTTATGTGGCAAAAGGAGCTTAGTTGTCTTTGGGTTCAGCAAAAGGGACATTACGCAGGTGGGCCTAATCTAATCCCAGGAGCCCACGAAAAGCAGTGTGTTCTCTAGCTGGTGGCATTGAGAAGGAGTCTGTGCTGTCGCTTGCTTTGAAGATGAACAAGCCACATTGGAAGGAATGCAGCAGTCACAAGGAACAGAGAGCAGGCCCCGCGGACAGCCAGCCCGGGAATGGGGACCTCAAACAACCACCAAAAGGAGCGGAATTCTGCCAGCCACTCGAGTGAGCTGGACGAAGACTGTCCCCAGACTGTCAGATAAAAGCCGACAGCCCGATTGCAGCCTCCTGAGGCCCAGAGCAGAGCCCAGCCCTGCCGCGTCTGGACTTCTGACCCGCAGCACCGGCAGCTGCTACTCGTGTGCTGCTTTGTGCTGCGGAGTTGGGAGGAACGTGTGACAGCGTGGGAGACTCAGACACGTGCGGTAGCCCAGGAAAGGGCCGCGAGCCCTGCCCCTCAGCCTCAGGACCAGGCTTTCCCCAAAGGCCCGGGAAAGGAGGGACATTCCAAGAAGAGAATGAGGGTGAGGTTGAAGGCTTGTTGCCAAAAAGCCCAGCCAAGGGGACGGGTACGAACAGGTGGGCATGGAGCATGGCCACTGCCCTCCCACTCCCGTCTCGGGGCATCTCAGAACTCACGTGGGCACGTGGTGTGGCAAGGACTCCCTGAAGGCTGTGATCTGCGGGCAGGAGGGGACACTTGACACAGACCAATAGCATTCCATGGACCCCACCCCAAGCCGGGGGTGACATTCAGGGGCCCCTAGGATGGAAGCTCCCTGATGTTCTTGGGAGGCTGGGAACGGGTCAGAGGGGGCCGTCCTTGCCCTGCCTGTTGCTCTCCTCACAGAGGCAGGGGCCCCCTCCAGGGTGTGACCAAGCAGAGGCCCGGCCAACGGTGAACTTGGGCAGCGACGAGTCCCCACACACGGCTTTTTCTCCTGGCTCCCCTCCGCTGTGCCCCGCTTCCTTCTTTCCTTGGTTTCTGGAACGAGCCCCCTGTGCCTTGTTAAGCTAAAACCCCACCATCCTTTCCTGTGCAAGGTATTTTGTACCCCTCACCCCCATGTACTATACTGCACCCCCCAAAGCCCACCCCATCGGCTCCCTATTGCATTGTCCTGTTTTATTTGCACCCAAACTCCTCTTCTGCAGCCGCAACACCTCCCCCAGGCCTGATAACACGTTACAGGAGGTCAGGGGGCCCTGTCCATCTAGTGCCCCCAGCAGCTCCTGGGGGCAAATTCCTGGGAATGAATGAGAGAGTCATGGGGAGAGCACCCAGGAGGCTGCCGAGGGAGGGGAAGGGGCTACTCCGGGTAAAGAGGGGCTGCCTTCCTGGACATCCCCTCTGCATCCTGCCCCTGGGGCTCAGCCCACAGGGTCCCCCAGACTTCCGCAGAGCCACACCCACTCCCTGCCCTTCAGGAAAGCTCTGGAGGGTCCCCTGATCTTCCCAGGGATCTGGGCTCAGAGGCACAAGGGAAGGAGGAGGTCGGCACCGCCCCGGCAGCATCCTGGGGCAGCTTGTCCTGGTATTGCTGCTCCCGAAGCTCAGCGCTTGTCACGCCCTTTGCGGGGCAGGGCCCGTCTGTGTGCCTGTTTCTGATTCCCTGTTCATCAGGAACCCCTACGTTCGTGACACGCACTGATAGTCGTCCTGTACCTGCATGTCACAGCCGCGGCCGGATACTGGCAAGAGGTCTAATCCTGAAGGCCGCGTTCTGCTCAGCTCTTCGTGGGCTGGGGGTGGCTGGCATAGCGGGTGGGCTGCACTTTGAGTGGCGCAGCTCCAGACACACACATGATGGGATGGGTGGGTGGGGCCTGGCTGCTCCAGGGCCCCGATACCCGCCCAAAGGCTGAGGGTTAGAGTGATGGGGGGTCCAGCAAGCAGGGTAGGACCCCGATATCCTCAGGCTGTGCACCCCAGACAGGAGGACAGACAAGAGCCAGATGCGGCACTTGGGAGAAAACAGCGAGACAGGCCCGTGGGTGCCGGTGGACGTCCCCAGCCCAGAATCCATCCCCTGGACCCTCCCACCACTCAGAGAAACCTTCTTCGGGGGAGGGAGAACTTGGCCCTACTCTGCGCGTGGCACCACCCAGCCCACGCTGGCTCGGAGTCCTCAAACTTCTCTCGAGATGTTTGTCTTCTGCCTTCTGGCTCGGATTCCAGCCCAAGAGGAATTTGGACGGATGATATGAGAGCAGGGTCCGAGGACCTCGCGGCTCTGGGCCCAGCCTGGGGACAGCTGGTTTCAGTCCTCTGGGTGGCAGGCCCTGCTGACAGGGGCGGGGTGACGATACTGTCCCTGCCCAGCGTTCATGGAGATGGCAGCTCTGATCGCCCCGCCCGACCCCTCCCTGAGCTGTCAAGGAGCTGGAGACGCAGAGGAGAGGCGCGATCACCGAAACTCTCCCACTCCTTCAAGACGGGGCTGGCGGGCCGGCTGCCACGGTTTCTGGGCAGGGAGCTCAGGAATGCCTCTCCCTCCACGTCTTTGCACACAGTAGGCACTCGGAGTGTTTGCCGAGGCCCTGCCCGGCCTGCAGCTGAGCCTGGATGGAGCCCTGCCCTGCCCTATGTCACCTCCCTAGCCCTCAGCCGTGGTGGCCACATTGTTCCAATTCCTCCAGGTTTGGAATTTCTCTGTTTACCATCACTGTCAGCCCGATTCAGAGAACCGCCAGCTCCCATGGGCCTGCTGGAGTCTGCGGGGGACCTGAGGCTGAGCAATGGGAGCAGGCCATCCATGGAGCCCCCTGGGGCCCCTTCACGATCTGCTGTGTGGGAGACCCCAACCCAGGCACGCGGCCATGCTGGGCGCCGGCCTTGAGTCTGCCGGTGGGTGTCGTGCAGCGCGAGCTCCATGGGTCCTGGCAGCTCTCTGCCCGGCCTCCCAGTGCTCTCTCCTTGCCCTTTTTATTTAGCAGGAGAGGCGGAATGTTGGGTCCTCCTCCCAAGGAGCCACCCCTCTTTCTAGGCCTCTGATCACACAGGTCTCTCCACCTGCTACGACCTTTCCCACCTCCGGACTCAGGGTGTCCAAATCCTCCCTGTCCACATGCCGTCTCAGCTCGAGAGCTACACAGCCTGGATTTGAATCGAACCACCTCCATGTCTAGCTGTGTTGCCTTGGGCAAGTCACTTAGCCTCTCTGTGCCTCTGTTTTCTCATCTGTCGAGTGGAGTGTTGGGGAGGGGGGCATTGCTCATCTTCGTGGCTGCCCTTATCTCTGAGTCACCTTTCTGTCTCTGGAGAAGTGCGCATGGTCTGAGCCGGTATTTGCTAATGTAGACATCAGAACTCAGCTTCTCAGTCCACTTGTATCTATGACTGAAGGCATTGGATCGTGAACCAGATGCAGCCATGGAAGATGTCCGTGCAAATGGGGGTGAGGGGGGTCATCACCTCAGGCACCGTCTTTGCTTTGGGTGAACATGGTGGCAGAGGTGACTGGGTATTTGTGGACGGCACCAGCTAGACATGAACAGTGTCTCTCACAAAATTCAGGTCCACCTGGAACCTCAGAACATAATGTTATTTGGAAATAGGGTCTTTGCAGATATAATTTGTTGGTAATTATGACAAAGGCTCACTGGATCAAGGTGGGGGCTCATCTAAATACTGGTATCCTTATAAAGCAGGAGTGTCCAACTTTTCTCCTCCCTGGGCCACATGGGAAGAAGAATTGTCTTGGGCCACACATGAAATACACTAACACTAACAATAGCTGATGAGATAAGAAAGAAAATCACATACGCACACAAAAATTCTCATCATGTTTCAAGAAAGTTTATGAATTTGTGTTGGGCCGCATGCAACCTATGGGTCGCGGGTTGGACAAGCTTGTTATAAAGGAAATTTGGACACAGACACACACAGAGGACAAGGACATGTGATGACAATGGCAGAGCCTGGAATGAAGCAGCTTCAAGCCACGGAATGCCTCGGAGAACTGGCCACCACCACGTTTTCCCTCACAACCTGCCAACACCTTGATGTTGGACTTCTGACCTTCAGAACTGTGAGAGAAACAGTGGCTGTTGTTTTAAGCCACCTACATTGCGATAACTTGTTATAGCCACCCTAAGAGACTAATACAGCTCTGTTTTTTACTATCTGGTTATGCACAACAAAGAGGAAATTGGGATAAAGGAGAAAATTCAAGTGATGTTTTCCTGACTTGGGCTTGCTAGGCAAATGAAGATGAGTTGCCCATCTCTTCCTCCCTTTGCTGTCTATAATTTAAAGGTGTCTAGGATACAGTTAGAAGATTTTCCATAAGGAGCTCAGGGCCTTCTGGAAAGGAGGTGATTGCTGTCCAATAGAAGCAAGATGGGACTCACATAGGTAATTTTATATTTTCTAGTAGCCATATTTAAAAAATATAGAAACAGGAGAAATTAATTTTAATCACATATTATCTTTAACCTAATATCTCCCAAATATTATTTCCACATGCAATCAACATAAAACATATCAAAAGATATTTGACATCGTTTGTTTGTTTTTTAAGATTTATTTTATTATTTGAGAGAAAGTGAGAGACAGAAGCGGGAGAGGGCCCAGAGCAGTCTCCATAGTTGTACATCATGAGTTGTGACATGGTTTCATCCCACACAGGTGGGTGTGGGTCTGCATGGGATGAGAACCTAACTGGGGGCCTCCTGCATGGGAGGTGAGAGCCTTCCCTGCTGGGGATTGGCAGTTACAAGTTGCATCACAGTTCAGCATGTGGGTTTGCACTGATTCGACTCCAAACCTCATGGTTGCAAGCAAATACTCAACCTGCTGAACTATCGTGGCATCCCTCCATTTTTATTTATTTATTTATTTATTTGTCTTCAAAACTCGGTGCATATTTTATGCTTCAAGCACATCTCAGTTTGAACTATATTTCCGGTGCTCCGTGGCCACCTGCAGCCTGTGGCCCCACATTGGGCTATATCACCTTGGACAGTGAAGTCTTTCTAAAGTTCAAAGCTACCTAAACCTGCTGGGATATACAAGGTGGTTTGGTCAACACTGGGTGTCAGAAGAGGAAAATGAGTCTTAAAAAACAAACGAACAAAAACAACTCACTGAGACATAAAAGAATCATTTCCTCAATTAAAAATCCAGCAGCCACCCTCTGCAGGACCCCTCGTGATCTCTGAGCCTCTGTTTGCTCATCTATGAGATGGGACTAACTGTAGTATCTCTCTCAGGATGTTTTTGTGAGAATTCGGATTAGGTATGACTTGGCTATGCGAGCCCAGAAGAGCAGAACGAATGTAATTTATTTGTGATGGAATTCACCAGGGCTGTTCAGAAAGTATCCAGCCATGTAACCATTCTCCTTATATTGACAATGGCTAGCTTTTTTCTGGACAGCCCTCGTATATCTGTTCATGAAGAGCAGTCAGAACAAGGGTGAAAGAGAGGTGGCCCTGTGGTATCACCAGGTCTCCTCCCCAGCAGGCGGCCAAATTCTGTCCCTCCTCGCAGGGATCCCTCTACTCAGGGATCCCTCCACTCACACATTGGATTTGACTTCTCGTCAATGCAGTGTGAATGGGACAACTTTCTCTCCACACTTGTCTCTGTGGTCACACCCCAGCTGCCAGCAGAGAAACCTGCTAAGTCCGACTGCTTATCTGCAAGCCTGTCTATGCGATCACGGCCCAGCCCTCTGTGTTGTAAGGGGTTGGAGCGGACTGTACCCAGCATCCCTCCTCTAAAGCCCAGCCCACCTCACAGTCTGTTTCATCCAAACCTGCACACCAACGAGCAGCCAAACAGGTTCCACGCAAACCTGGCACCTTCAGCTGTAGATGGGAGGTGGGGCAGGTAGAGAGTGAGAGTGTGGAGGCCCTGAAAGGCAGGTGTGTGAGCCTGGACGAGATGCTCTAGGTAGAGACATAGATGTTCGATAAGCTGATATGGATTTGTCATGGCCACTCGGGACCAAGGATAAGACCTGGGCCTTTACACTCGGGTCCAGGGCTGTTTGCTCGTGTGTCATTCAGTTACTCCAAGAGCTCAGGGACTAAAGCTATATTTCTCCATGTAACGTTACAATCCAAACACCACCAGTGAGTGAGTCCCGTGTGTGTGTGTGTGGTGGGGGAGGAATGCTTGTTAGAGCACAAATTATTATTTTTTTAAGATTTTGATTATTGTTTTTGACAGAGACAGAGAGAAGGGGGAGGTCCCAGAGCAGTCCCAATAGTTATATGTCATCAGTTTCCAACATGGTTTTGTTCCACACAGGTGGGCAGGGGCCGGACAGGGCAGAAACTGAGCTGGGGCCTCCCACATGGGAGGCATGCCCCCTCGAGCCAGGGGCTGAACCGGGGGATGAGAACCAAACTGGAGGCCTCCCCCATGGGAAGCACACCCCAGTTTAGCATATGGGTCCGCATGGGCTGGGGCTAGAATTTGATTTCAGTCCCTGGGGCTACAAAGTGAATGCTTAACTCACTGAGCCAACCCAGCTTCCCTAGAGCATAGATTCTTGACCTCAGGGAAGTCATACTGAATTAGAACCTCCGGGGCTGGGCCCGAGAATCTGCATTTTAACTACTTTCCCAAGTGATATTTAGAGACGATGACATTTCTCATACGAAAATGCATAGATTTTGTGTAATCAGCTATGTGACTCTGGGCAGTTGCTGTTCTGGAATTCAATTTCAATGTATGTAAAATAAAGGTGTTGAAGTCAGTTTCTACAGGACTTTCTAACATGACTTTTTATGGCTATGTTTATCCAGTGGGGGGCAAACTCAGTGCCCCCAACACTGGGGCAAGCAGCTACCAAGAGTGCAGGACCCAGGCAGTATGACCAGTAGGGGCAGATGTTGAATAACTGCTATCAGGTGGGAAGGTGGCCCAGGGAGCCAGCACTAATTTTCTAAGAGGAAGCCAGGAGCCAGATTTTTCTATAAATCTCTCCATTTAAACACTGCATCTCATTTCTATATATCTAAGTTTTCTGTGGAAAAAGTAGAGGTGCCAGCTTGTACCCTCTAATTTTTATGAAGCATTTGACCAAAAACTGATGGCATAACTATTTTCAAGCCATAGGTAGCTTTCCTAGTTTCTACTCAGCAAAAGGTTCTCTTTCTTCTTTATTTTCACAGCTCAACCAGTGGTCCTGAGCAAGCGACCTAGCTGCTCTGTGGCTCTGTTTTCTCATCTGTAAAATAGAGATAATAACAGTTCCCACCTCAGAGGGGTGAATTAATTTTGTAAAGTGTGCATGGAGTAAGTGCTTGGTAAATATTTGCTGTTAGGATTGTTGTGAATATTATTAGACAAAGCAGTTTGAAAGCGGTATGTTCTGTGTCACTGGTTGTGCCCATTCAGCCCACTCTGAGTCCCTGGGTTCCCCCCTCTGTCTGGAGGCTTAACCAGAGATGCTGCCTTCTGCCCCACTTCCATCAGTGTGTGGGGAGCTCAGCAAGACAGGCACAGTCCTTGGGAAGATGGACATTACATCCTGCTTTCCGTAAGGTTGGGACCCAAACTCTGTGCCCAAAAGCTGTGTTTGCAGGTCGTTCAAGACTAATGGTTGGGGGGAAGCCGGGATGGCTCAGCGGGTTAAGCGCTCACTTTGCAGCCCCAGGGACTGAGGATCGAATCCCGGCCCCGGCCCATCCAACCCATGTGCTGAAATGGGAAGTGCCCCCAGTTCAGTTCTCACCGGGGTGAGACCTCGGCCCAGTTCCTGCCCTGTGCAGCCCCATGCCCACCTGTGGAATGAAACTATGTGGAAAAACCAATAATGTACAACTATGGAGACTGCTCTGGGCCCTTCCCCTTCTCTGTCTCTGTATCTCTCTCTATCTCTCTCTCTCTCTCTCTCTCTCTCTCTCTCTCTCTCTCTGTCAAAAACAATAAAATAAATCTTAAAAAAAAAAAGACTAATGGTTGGGAGGATGGATGGGTTAGGGTCCTGGCTGAACAACAGATGAGAGGAAGAGGAAGAGGAAGAGCAGAAAGGGCTGTGTGTGAGTTGGAGGCGTGGCAGGGACCGGAGTGTGGGGGACGTGGTGGTGGCAAGGGACAGCTTGGCCAGCAGCCACGTGGCACTGTGGTGACTGTGGTAAAATCATCCCTCCACTCCCTTGCTTGACACCATTCAATAACTCTTGGAGCTCTGGGTTAAGTTCACATTCCTTATCATCCAAGTCCTTCCTGAACTGCCCCCTCCTGTCCCTTTGTCCCCCAGCTTTGCACTTGACGCCCCAGGAGCCCCCTTCATAAGATACTCTCACACCTATGGTTTTGTACGTGCTGAGCCCTCTGCTAAGAGCTCCTCCCAACCTGTCTCACCTGGCTAGCATTCTTGTCCTCCGCCTGACCGTCCCCAATGAGGCCAGCTTCCCTCGATGACGAAAAGGCAATTTCTGTTCACTTGGCCATTTCCTCCCATCAGCACAACACAGGGGCAATAAGAGGGCTGAGCCCCACCCGGGGGTGCTGTCAGGGTGGGCCTAGAGAATCTTCAAGGGGTGCTTGTCATCCCCCTACCCCTTTCATAACCCCATCTTGATTTCCAACAAAGATCACTTAAGGGTCTCTGTTATGGGCCAGTCCTGTGAGGGGTACAAGAGAAACAGACTCCCCTCACCTTTGAGGGGTGTTATGAACTGTATTGTGACCCCCAAGATCCATTTGTTGAAGTCCTGCCCTGTCAATACCTCAGAATGTGACTGCATTTGGAAATAGAGTCTTTAAAGAGGTCATGAAATTAAAATGAGATCATTGAGGGGCTACTAATCCATTAAGACTAGTGTTCTTTTTTAAAAGATTTGTTTATTTATTTATTTATTTATTTATTTTCTTGTTTTTGACAGAGAGAGAGAGAGAGATACAGAGACAGAGAGAGAACTGAACTGGGGGA
>PVKE010005615.1:0-58195 GCA_004027555.1 Craseonycteris thonglongyai
GGGGGGGGGGGGGGTTTCCAAGGAATGGAAGACCTGGAGCCCTTTAGGCAGAACTAGATGGGTTTAGAGTTCACTGAGAGAGTGCCTGTGTCGTGCTGTTAAACCCAGAATGTCTGGTGGGGAACTCAGTCAGTGAAGCCATGTGGGAGAGGTGGAGTGACTGGAAGTTTTTTGAGAAGTCAGTGGCCAGGTTACTAGGGAGGGTGGGGAGTTGGACTGCAACTGGTTCCCCCACCCCAAGTCTTCACAGTTCCTGTCTTAGAACAGAGCCCAGAGCCCACTGCCCACCAAGCCCTAAGCCCCCTTACCCTCTTGTCTCAAGTTCTGACTCTGGGCCCATTGCTGCCCTGAAGCTTTCTCTATTGAGAGCTTAAGTGGAATTCTCACTTCCTCCATTGTGGCTGTGTCGGCAGTTATTAGTTTTAGCTGTCCTGGGTCATTTTTCTCTCCCGTGTTCCCTTAGGGGCATGCTAGATGTAAAAAGTATCCCTTCACGGAAGTGCTTGACATATGATTCATTTGAATTATATCTCTTTGTATTCCATGGTACCTGGCCCATAGGAATTGTCAAACAGGTTAGACTTTGTTTAGAGCTGAATCAGCCCCTGCTTTAGTTTGGAGATGCTTTAGGAGTTAAAGGGCAACAGGAAATATATGACTACTTGGTGGTGGGAAACCACTCAACTAAAGTAGGATTTGAGGAAAGTTCTGTCTCTGCAGCTGAGCCAGGCCTGGAGAAAACTGGAGGTTGCCCATAAGCTTTTTGTCTTTTTTTAAAATTGTTTTTGACAGAGAGAGAGAGGTACAGAGACAGAGAGAAGGGGAAGGGCCCAGAACAGTCTCCATAGTTGCACATCATTGGATTTTTACACATAGTTTCATTGCACAGTTGGGCGAGGGGCTGCACAGGGCAGGAACTGGGCCGGGGTCTCACCCTGGTGAGAACCGAACTGTGGGCACTCCCCAGTTCAGCATATGGGTCTGCACAGGCCGGGGCTGGGATTCAATCCTCAGTCCCTGGGGCTGCAAAGTGAGGGCTTAACCCACTGAGCCGTCCTGGCTTCCCCAGCTTTTTGTCTTTTGACAGGGCCATTCGAGGTTGCAGATTCTGTGGTGTCAGATGGATCTTTAAGGGGTGGGGCCATCAGTGTGTTTCTGATGATGTGTCCCTTGTAGTTCTTTGCTTTTGCTCTGGGTGTACTTAGTGTTAGCAAGTTTCAGGATTGGAAAGATAGTGAAAGGAATGTTGCAGACAGGGCTCAGTGATGGGTGTGAGTAGAAGTACAGTCTTTTAAGCCACTTGGTAAGAAAAGTGGGGATAACTTAGAGTGGAAAGGGGCAGGTTATGTTTGGTATAACTAAATCCGAAGCGAAAGACTAACTTGCTGAATTCCTTTGAGCATCCTGTGCATTAATGAGAGTTTTGCCAGCCTATTGGAGGCTGTGCGTGGGTGTCCCAAGAGACCAGTGCTTGTCATTTCACACTTTGCTTGAGGATGTGGCTCTGGGCATGTTCAGGACCTCAGAGAATGGTCCCCTTGTGTGCTGGGACCAGTCCCTCCCCTCCCTATAGTACAGTAGGTGCTCACTCCTAGTGAATCTTGTGGTCACCTTTTCAAAAGATTCCTAACTTGAAGGCTCTTAGGATCTGAACCTGCCTGGAAGTTGGTGCTGGGAAGTCTTGAGAAAGAGAAGAGTTTGCTTCAGGGCATCATCCCCAGGCCATCAGCTGTCCCTCTAGCTATCTGAGGGTGGCCTAGGAGGAAGTGGTGTCAGCTGCACAGCAGTTCCTCATTCTGCCAACTGCACAGGCAACTTTCAGTTGCTCTCATCCAGCAGGACAGTGACTGGTCTTGGTATAGAGCAGTGGTCAAAAAACTATAGCCCAGCTGCCTGATTTTGCAAATAGAGTTTTAGGGGAACACAGAGATGCCTGCTTATTGCTGGTTGTCTGTGGCTGTTTTCACTGGTCAGTGGGAGCTCATGGCTCCTTTCCAGGGAGATTCCAGGTCAGCAGTCACTGGGTGGTAAACAGTCTTTTTTTTTGACAGAGAGAGAGAGAGAAGGAGAGAGGGGGGAGAGAGAGAGAGAGAGAGAAGGGAGGGCCCAGAGCAGTCTCCATAGTTGTATGTCATTAGTTTTTGATATAGTTTCATTCCACAGGTGGGTGCAGGGCTGCACAGGGTAAGAACTGGGCTGGGGGCAAGAACTGAACTCGGGGCACACCCCTGTTTATCATATGGGTCCTCATGGGCCTGGGTCAGGATTCAATCCTCTGACCCCAGGGCTGCAAAGTGAGCACTCAACCTGCTGAGCCATCCCAGCATCCCGGGTTAGCAGTCTTTAATGTCCTTTATCTCTTTTCCCATTTAGAAAAAAATAAAGTGCACTACGCATTTAATTTTACATAAACACTCTCTTTGAAGCTGAAGCAAATCTGACTGGTTTTGAATGTGAAAATAAAATATAAAAACTGTTCTTGTCTCTAATCCTAATGTAACAGGAAATGTGTATGATGATAAGTATTTAATTTTTTTTTTTCTTGAGGCAAACGTTGGGGGTGGGGTTAGGACTGCACGTTGCAAGTTATCTTGGGATAAATGCTGCAGCTGCAAGTGCCACCATCAAGTATTCTCGGAGCAAATGGGAAATGGGTTACAAGAGCTGATTGCTTGGCATCAAGGGAGGGGTCTGTGTGTTTAGGATGCCAGCATGCCCCTCAAGCACTGGTACTCTCACCAGGCCTGAATTGGGGAGCTCTCCCTAGACTGTACAGCTCCTGGAACTTTTTAGTCTGGAGTTGGTGGGATGTGGGGATTGGGGAGGATGGAGTGTTTTTCCTGGTGGTAGTGAGACTGGTAAACACAGGCTTGACTTTGACCCCACCCACAACTTACTGTATGGCTTGGGGTAAGTTAATGTATCTCTCTTGAGTCATGTGAGCATTAAGAAAGATGATGAATGGAACACCTGCCCTGCTAGATGCCTGGTGCTGGGTCATTGCAGTCAATAGAGAAGGCTCTTAGTAGTCTTTATTTTACATTTGTACTTTGTTTTTAAATTTTTTTGTTTTGTTTATTTTTATTTTTGACAGAGAGAGAGAGAGAGAGAGAGATACAGAGACAGAGAGAGAACTGAACTGGGGGAGCTCCCAGTTCAGCACATGGTTCCGCACGGGCCGGGGCTGGGATTCGATCCCCGGTCCCCGGCACTGCAAAGTAAACGCTTAACCCACTGAGCCATCCCGGCTTCCCCCTGTACTTCGTTTTTAAAAAGAGTATACCAAGATTGCTTTCATCACCCCATGAGAATGTGTTTTTGTTACTGATTATCTCTGATGTACAGGGTCCGGCAGAAGTAACGCCCCTTTTTATGAGCTGGTAAACTGTAAAAAATGGCGTTACTGCTGCCGGACCCTGTATACTCACTCGCTCACTGCAAACCTACCTTACGGAGGGGACGAAGAGTTGTGTATGTGGGAGCTGGCCCTCCAGTCTCCTTTGCTTCCCCAGCTGCATCTTCCTGCTCCACCCAGAGCCCCTGGCTGATCTTAGGATAGGCCTGGAGGGCAGGTTCTGGACACTGGAGCCTGGGGGAGTAGCACCGCTTCCTGGGCAGCCACTGAGGTTTCTTGAAAGAAACTGGATGGATGCCTTGGGGCCTAGAGAGTCCGGCTCCTGGGTTCATGTGCCATTGTGTGTGTTGGCATGGACTTTCGTTATCCAGCAGCATCCTAGTGGGGGGTGCTCTGAGTGTTCCTCCCAGCCTTGTGCTCTGGTGGGTTCTGGTGTCCTCAGCAGTCGGGCTTCCAGGATCTTGTCCTGGTTTTGCAAGTCAGGCTTGGGTGGATAGGGATGGTTCCAGAAGGATGAGCTAGGCCAGCCCCTCACTGCCAAGGTATGCTTTTCAAAACAGGAGAGGCAGGCAGAGCTGGGCACCAGGCTGTCCTCCGGGAGGAGGGGGTGAGGGAGTAGAGGAGCCATAGGCCTGCACTTTGGCCCCAGTGGGAAAGAAGGGTGGACTCTGCACTGGATCCACCAGCAGAGCTTATTGCGAGGAGAGAGCAGAGGTCACGAGAGAGCCAGCAAGGCGGTGGCTGTGGGGACAGCTGATGGTGAGGTCTTAGGTGCCTCGTGGGAGGAGGGGGCCAGGTGTGAACCCTGGCTGGTGTCCTGCCTGCCAACACAGTGGCTGGCACCCAGGGGACTGTAGACTCTGGCCCCAAGGAGGCCTCACCCCAAAGCTGGCAGAGCCCTGGGCCCTTCCAGCTGGTGCTTCTGCCCTGGGGATCATGGTTTCTGCCTGTTTCTATCTCTAGTGGCTTTCCTAATGCCAGCCATTTTGTGATAAACACATACACTCACAGCACCCAAGTGAATGATGTGGCACCTATAGAGGATTTATATGCAGGTGTTCTGTATCTAGCATGTCTCTAGGGAGGAAAGTGCCTGAGAAATCCGGGCAGATGGACACCTTCTTACCTTGTGACATAAATTTTCTTAGCTGCTATGGCACTGGGGTCGGCAGGTCTTCCACAGCATCCTGCTCATGACTGTCCTCCCTCGGTGACTTCTAAGTGGGCCCGGTCCTGTGGAACTGAATGGGGCCCTGTCAACTACCTCTGATGTTCATGGAGGTTGATGAGACACTTCCTTGGGTGAATCTGAGGCACATTTGTTCCAGAAGTCTCAGGAGCCTCACAGATGTGGACTGTTGCTTCTGGTGAGCCTCATTTGAGTCGTGTGTATCATCTTAAGTTCTGTTTGTGAGGATGCTGGGATGGTTCAGTGGGTTGAGTGCTTGTCTTGCAGCCCAGGACCCAAGGATCAAATCCTGGCCCCTACCTGTGTAGACCCATATGCTGAACTGGGGTGTGTCCCCAATTCTGTTCTCACCGGGGCAAGCTCCATGCCGGAGACCTCTGGCCTGGTTCCTGCCCTGTGCAGCCCTGCACCCACCTGTGGAATGAAACGATGTAGAAAACTAATGATGTGCAACTAGGGAGACTGCTCTGGGCCCTCCCCCTTTTCTCTGTCTCTCTCAAAACAATAAAAATAAATCTTTAATTTCTGTTTCCAAGCTACATTGAGTGGCATCCTTCTGGGTCTGGGGAGGCAGCCTGAGGGTCAGGGCCCTGAAGTCTGAGGGGGTTTGTTTCCAGGGGAAGTGGCCAGGGGCAGCGCCAAGGGTCAGATAGATCCAGAGCCCTGACATAGGAGTACGTACCTCTGCCTCTGCCTGGGGAGCTTTCTTCTCCTTTATTCTCAGTGTTGGCCAGAGGTTTCAGATCTCTGGGTGTACACAGGGCATGGTGGGGTCTTGGGCAGGGAAACCAGCTGGCACTCCTGCACATGTACAGCGTGGTTGCAATTTGGAATCCTGGCCCCACTCTGGATCCTGTGGCTCCGACAAGCCTCTGGTTTCTGGGCCTCTAGTTTCCTCACTTGTAATTATTGATGTCTAATGTCTCTTCCAGTCAAGGATTTGAGAAAGTGTAGAAAACAAAGCAGAAGAGAGGGCAGAGGTGAAGGTTTTATGTGCAAATTTGAAATATTCACTTAAAATTGATAATTTTCTGAGTAAAAACAAAGGATTTCTGATTCAGTTGGTTGCAAGTGTTTGTGCACAGAAAACTACACTTTTGCATATTCTACAATTTATTTTATTTTTATTTTTTTATTGTTTGAGAGAAGGAAAGACAGACAGACAGACAGACAGATGACCTGCGGGGAGGGCCCAGAGCAGTCTCCATAGTTGTACATGATTGATTGTGGCAGTTTCATTCCACACAGATGCATGTGGGGCAGGAACTGAACTGGGAACCTGAGAATGAGAACCTTTGTCGCCATCCAAGGGGTTACCAGTTGTGATGCAGTTCAGCATATGGATTTGCACAAGCCAGATCCAGGATTTGATCCCCAGACCTCGCGGTTCTAAGGCAAGTGCTCAACATGCTGAGCTTTTCTGGCATCCCTACTCATAAATTTCTATGGGTACATTTGACAGAAAATATATCTCACATTTTAGTTCGGGACACTCAGTCCTCTTAATTTCAAGTCTCCAGTGGCCATCCTTTTTCTGTTGCAACAGTGTAGTGGTTGTGTCTATTTCCTAGTGTATTTGAGGAAATCGGCAAGGTGATTGAAAGAGCCAAGTGCAAAGTCTCTGTAAAGAACTTATGGAGCCCTAGTGAGATGTGTCAACAGAATTATTTTCTGTTTTGAATAGTGCCTGAGAGCTTGACATTCTCAACCCTTTGTTCCCTGTTGCCATTTTCCAGACCCATGTGGTTGTATCACTGAGTGGTGGCCCTTATGAACAACTGGCCCCAGTTTACCCATGACGCTTGGCTGGGCAATGCATTCAATTCTGCCTTTAACACAAGGGCCAGGTTTTACTTCTGGGCACAGCATGGGCAGGGAGAACCTCAGTTTTTGGGGCTGTTTATTAAGTGGCCCTGATGCCTTTCTGGTCCTTTCAGCATCACTTCCTAAGCAGCACATGGACTGAGGATGCTGGATGGGCTCAGAGGAGTGGTGGGATGGGGCTTACTCTGTGGTTTGCAATCAGGGTTCTCTGAGCCTCTGTCCATGTTGGGACCACAATTCGGGTCATCTGGGAGACCATGTGACATGGGCTTGCCTTTGCCTTTGCCCACTAGTTTCTCTTGAGAACTGACTATGGGCACAGTGCTCAAGGCCACCCTGCCCAGACCCCACAGCCCTGTATTCCAGGATCAGGGATGTAGGGTTCAAACTTCCCTTGGAGACCAACAGCTCAGTCTTGAGGTTGTACCTACTTGGAGTGAGATTCAGCCAACCTGAGCATTAATCCCCCCCCCCCCCCAGTGGACTGGCTCCTTTAAATATTCGAGAACCAAGTCTATCCCTTTTTTTTAATGCCTTTAGGGTAGCTTTATATTTTTAAAGCCAGCACTTTACAAGCAGGTCAAACTCTAATTCAGTGAGAAGTGTGGAAGGTCAATAGAGGGAAATGATTAGCCAAGAAAGCAGCCTTAACTCTGGATATTTTATAAAAAAAGAAATCCAGCCTCGCCACTCTGTAAATGTAGCACATGATTGTTATATAAATCAAGGAAAGGACAGACAGGGAGGAATAAGAGAGATCCATTAGTTTGCCATTGGTGCCACTGTTAAGTCTTGGTCCAGTTCCTTCACTGTGTAAGTGTGGCCTCCCCAGGTGGACATCACCAGGGTCCGTGCTGGCGCAGACTTGTGGAATGATGAAGTGACGTTAATGCAGCGTGCCAGCAGCTGTGCCTTGGTCATTCCCAGTTGCTAGAATAGATATCACTGAGGTGGTCCTCTCTGTGCTTATGCAGATGTGAACCTAAGACTTCGGAATTTGTTTTTTTGTGTGTGTTTTCTGTATTTCTGTGTTTGTATTTTTCTTTATTTCCTCATTTCCAGCACACAAGCACCTGAGAGGTGCTGAGGCCCCCAGCACGTGCCGCAGTCTAGCCAGCTCTCCCAGCAGCCGTCATATGCTTGGGGACATGGCTTTTACAGAGTCCTGCTTGTATGCTGCTCAGTGAGAGTCAGTCTGTGGTCATCTGTGCTGCAACCTCAGATAGGGTCCGTGGAATTCCTGGATCTTGGTGTAGGGCCCTTGGCACTTCTTGTAGAGGTTGTAATCTCCTTTCTGGTGGGTCTAGTGGCGAGAGCACAGCTGCCGTCTGCTGCTGCCTGTTCTGTCCTGACCCTGGGATCTCTCGGCCCTATTTCTTTTCTTTTCTTGCTTTTTTTTTTTTAAAGGAACTTTAATGTTTGTATTTTTTTTGACAGAGAGAGAGAGAGAGAGAGAGAGAGAGAGAGAGAGAGAGAGAGAGAGAGAGAGAAAGAGAGAAAGAACTGAAATGGGGGAGCTCCCCAGTTCAGCATATGGGTCCGCACAGGCTGGGGCCGGGATTCGATCCCTGGTCCCCGGTGCTGCAAAGTGAGCGCTTAACCCACTGAGCCATCCCAGCTTCCTCTCTTTATTTTTTTAGATTTATTTTATTGTTTTTTGACAGAGGAGAAACAGAGATAGAGAGAAGGGGGAGGGCCCAGAGCAGTTTCCATAGTTGTATGTCATCAGTTTTTGACATAGTTTCATTCCACACAGGTGGGCAGGGGGCCACTCAGGGTGGGAACCAGGCTGGGGGCCTCCTGCATGGTAGACACACCCCTGCAAACTGGGAGCTGAACCAGGGGCCTTCCACATGGGAAGCTCACCCTGGCAAGAGCCAAACTGGGGGCCCCACCCCAGTTCAGCATATGGGTTCACACGGTCTGGGGCTGGGATTCAAAGCAAGCGCTTAATACACTGAGCCATCCTGGCACCCCCCCCCCCCCCTATTTCTTAATGATGCTCATCTGATCAAAATGATTTCATCTGAAGAAACTGGGCCAGAGGCCCTGATATGACTCCATGGTGGAAGCTACTTTGGAATTTGCTTATGTGTCACTCATTAGTGGCAGGGCTGGACAGGCTAGCTTGTCACTGACAGAGGGTTGCAGTCTGTCATGCAAGGCCACTTGCTTCTCAGCATCACAGTGTTCCCCAGTGATCCCATAGTTCTGGTCTCGGGTGGGTGGGCCTTGAAGCAGGTCAGATGTGGGCTCTGTGGCTTCCCTCCCAGGACAGTGTGCTAGGGCCAGTGTGAAGACAGCTGCTGGGACTAGTGATGCCTGAGCTGGCCTGGAACTCAGAGTCATGCCACGTTGGGAGAACGCTGTGGTATGATGAGGGTCTCTTCTGAAGCTCACTCTGGAAAATAGATAAAGTGAAGCGCACTCTGGCTGTGCCTGTCCTTGTGGAGGCTGGCCCAGGTTGCAGGTGTGTCTGGAGTGACCAGCAGGTTCTGGATGTCCGGACAGCTTGTGTGTGTTTCCCAAGGGTAGGATGGTGTGCATCTCTGGGCAGTTGGGATCCTGATGTGTGTCTGAATGTCCAGCCTTTGATCTCTCTCTCTCTTGAGGTGCTCTTGGCCCAAGCTTTCTAAACTAGTGTATTAGATTGAGTGTCTCAGGGTGGTCCTCAGAAGTTTTTTGGAAAACATTTTGTTTTTTTTAAGATTTATTTAGGGGAAGCTGAGATGGCTCAGTCGGTTAAGTGTTTGCTTTGCAGCTCCAGGGACTGAGGATCAAATCCCAGCCCCGGCCTTTGTGGACCCATATCCTGAATTAGGGTGTGCTTCCCATGCCAGAGGCCCCCAGTTCAGTTCTCGCAGGGGCGAGCTTCCCATGTGTGGGAAGCCCCCTGGTTCAGCCCCCAGTTTGCGGATGCGTGCCTCCCATGCGGGAGGCCCCCAGCCAGGTTCTCTCCCTGTGTGACTCCCACCCACCTGTGTGGAATGAAACCATATAGAAAACTGATGACATACAGCTATGGAGACTGCTCTTGGCCCTCCCTCTTCTCTCTCTCTCTCTCTCTCTCTCTCTCTCTCTGTCAAAAATAATTTAGAAATAAGTAAATCTTTATTTTTAAAGATTAATTTTATTGTTTTTGACAGAGAGAGAGAGAGAGAGAGAGAGAGAGAGAGAGAGAGAGAGAGAGAGAGAGAGAGAGAGAGAGAGAGAGGATGGGGCAGAGCAGTCCCCATAGTTGCACCTCATTAGTTTTCTACATAGTTTCATTCCACGGGTGGGTGTGGGGCTACACAGGGCAGGAACTGGCCAGGGGCCTCCCACATAGGAAGCTCACCCCAGTAAGAACTGAACTAGGGGCACACCCCAGTTCAGCATATAGGTTCGCACAGGCCGGGGCCGGGATTCGATCCTTGGACCCGGCGCTGCAACACAAGCGCTTAACCCGCTGAGCCATCCCGTCTTCCCCAGGAAAACATTTTTGTATTAAAAGTAGAATAAGGAATCAAGCATAAAATTCACATAGGATTTTAAGGTGAGCCATAAACTGTTGGAGTATCACTTGAGGCACTACCTTAACTGACTCAGAGCTTTTGATCCTCAGAAAGGGCCATGTAGTGAGTCCCAAGAGTTCCTCCCCATCCCTGCCCAGGTCAGCCTCACATATTGAGCCCCAGCGCAGTGCCAGTTCTTCCAGTTCTCCCATGCCCGGTTCAGGCTCCCTCTGCTCATTCCTTGTGCACCTAGACACCCTGGTTCTGTCTGGCTCACCTGCCTTTTTCTCCTATGTCCCATCCCAATGTTCCTTCAGGCTTTGTAGGCCTGGGTCACCTTTGTGTATCTTGGGCTGGTCAGCATGCTTTTGGCACTCAAGAAATGTCCTTTTCTTTTTCTGCTGGGTCCCAGCTCTGAGTGCAATGTCCAACTTGTGGGTCATGTGGCCTGAGTCTGCCGTCTGACCTAACTGAGGTCAGCCCTGAGGCATCAGCCCCTTGTGACAAGGGAGGCTCCCTGGGGTGTCCTGAGTGTGGAGATGAGCCCCATCCCATCTATCTGATCTTTCTTTTTTTATCTTTTCACATTTATAGAGAGAAATTATCTTTTTGTCTTCAGTGCATAGTTATTTCTATTTTACTTTTTGACAGATAGAGAGACAGAGACAGAGACAGCTAGAGAACCGAACTGTGGGAACTCCCCAGTTCAGCACGTGGGTCCTGCCTGGGCCGGAGCCGGGATTCGATCCTCGGTCCCCATGGCCTCAAAGCGAGCGCTCAACCCGCTGAGCCGTCCCGGCTTTCCCCTATCTGATCTTTCTTAATTGACCTTCTGCCAGCTGTCTGTGAGGTAACAGTGAATTGATGAATAATTTCTGAGCTTGGTGACTTGCAAATGTCATGGTTTGGTTCTTTTCATACATTGGGTGTCAGGGAAGAACCCCTTGATTCCATGTCATGGCAGCTCTATCTCTTTCTTTTCAGACCTGGGCCCCTTTGTAGGCAAATGGTGGCCTTTTTCACCGGAAGGGAGGCTGCTGAAACAACATTCTTCCAGAAGTTGGTTCATGGAGTTCTGTGGCCTTGCCTGGAGAACAGTAGGGATTCAGAGGGCCGGGAGGCAGGGGCCCATGGGATAGTGTCTGACCAGATGGGGGATCAGGACCAAGGATGAATTCGGGAGGTCTGTGTGGTTGGGACACTGCCTAGGGCACAGGAAGTCCACGGTGGGAAGAGGGGAACAGGCATTGGCAGGAGACAGGGCTGAGTGCCTGGGCCAATGGGAGAGAAAGAGAAGGACACAAAGGTGCTTTGGGCTGAGTGGGGCCTGCACACAGTCCAACAAAGCTCCAGGTCCAAGTGCCTTCATACCTGGAGCCCTAACTGATTTGAGCTAAGAAAAGCAGGGTTTTATATCTTTGTGATGGTGAACTTAAGAAATCCTTGAAACCAGTAGGTTTTACCACACAAATACCAGAATTTGATGCTCATGAATGAAAAGTAAAGTGCTAACTGGGAATATTGCTTTGTGGTCAAGACATCTTCTGCCCCCCATGTCTCTGGGCTCTGGTGCCCATGGGCATGCCATGTCTAAGAGGTTCAAGTATTTCCACCACACAGCCTCCCCTGCAGAGAAGCCTGATGCTGTCCCAGGGCTGGGGCCAGCCAGCTGCTTTCTTGTTCTCAGTGGCCCTCACCTGCTGAGGAACTCTTGTGAGCCCCAGCAACTGTTTTCTGGACAGGGAGACAATATCGACTCTCAGACTGCTTTACAGTCACCTTGTTGTCTCATGGCAGATGCCTTGGCACCCTGGGGCTGTTGATCTAGGTAGGTACCAGGCTCTGCCTGGGGAGGGCACGTGGGCTTGTGGCTGGGAGCAGATACAGAGAGAGACAGAGAGAAGTGGAAGGGCCCAGAGCAATCTCCATAGTTATGCATCATTAGTCTTCAATATGGTTTCATTCCACACAGGTGAGCAGTGTTCTCACAGGGCAGGAACTGAGCTGGGGGCCTCCCGAATGGGAGGCACTCCCCCTTGAGCCGGGAGCTGAACCGGTGAGTGAGAACCGAACTGGGGGCCTCCTGGATGGAAAGCACACCCCAGTTCAGCATATGAGTCCACACAGGCTGGGACTGGGATTCAATCCTCAGTCCCTGGGGCTGCAAAGTGAGCGCTTAACCCACTGAGCCATCCTGACTTCCTGGGAGCAGGATTCTTGATGGGCTATGGGTGCTGATGCGGTGAGAGATGCTGCTTGGTTCCTTATCCACCTGGCAGCCCCATTGGAAGGCAGCCTGGGCAGGGTCATACTCAATGACCCAAATCAGATATGCAGCTAACATGTCTGTGGTATTCTGGCAGCATCAGGTCCATTGCCTTTGGTGAATCTCAGGCACTGTCACAACCCTAGACTGCTGTGGTTCCTTCACTGCACATACCCCCATGCCTGTTTCTCTGCATAGCTTCCATGAGGTCCACTTTTGTGGTGTCATTGTGCAAGGACTACCCCTACCCTAGTGTCCCATCTTCCTTGGCCATGGTTGCAATGGCCACTGGGAGGCTGTGGTTGGAGTTCACTTGGAAGACTTGCCAGTGGGCAGCGAGGGTCCCTGAAAGGCTTCCAGTCCCATAGGTGGAATCAGGACTGGTTCACATGAGGGAGGAGTATCCTCTGATGGTCTATTTAGTAGGCAATTCAAACTCCAGGACTGGTGCCCACCAGGTGAGATACCCTTGGTGGTCAGCAGTCATTGGGAAGCTCTGGGTACATCTTGCAGCAGGGAATGAGACTGTTCCATGTGCCTCTGACCTGCAGTCCTATATACCTGCCCAGGGAGGAGTTCCAAAATGGGAAGGGTAGGTGCTGGCCGCAAAGGCCTGTGTCTCATTATCCTTCAGAAGTGGAACCATTGCATCAGCCCTGCCTTTAAGAGTGTTTCATGGAAGAGAGTCTGTTAGTCACACTTGAGGGACAATTTCTAAAATGAGAAAAGGATCGGCTTCTCAGAAATCTTTGGAGCTGTGAGGAAGAGGCCCCATACATAATTACCTTGCCTCACAGTGAAAAAAGGGAGGTTATCTTATTACAAAATAGAACTTAACTTGGCTTAGACCTGAAATGGTGACAGATCGGGATTGGAGGCTACAGATGGCAGGAGACATGCAACACTGCTTTGGGGTTTTCTAAAGTGCCATGAATGCTGATCTGGTTATGGGTTAAAAAGACATACACAACCTGCATGCCTGTAAAACCCCTTTTAAATATGGCCTGGTCTGGGCTTAGCAGTGGGACTGCTTATTTCTGGTCTAGGATTCATGTTGGTGCTTTGTTCTTTGTAGGATGAAACAGGTGCCTATTTAATCGACAGAGACCCTACCTATTTTGGGCCCGTGCTGAACTACTTGAGACATGGAAAGTTGGTCATTAATAAAGATCTCGCAGAGGAAGGTGAGTTGAGGTCAGGATCCGGTAAAGGTGCCACCTGGACCCCTCTGAGCCCGAGCTGCCCTCAGGGAGCAGGCCCTGTGCACTGGGGAGCAGGTTGGCGTCTGTGTACCCCTGCTCCCTTCAGAAATCCTAGGTGCCCAAGTCCCCTCACTCGTTCTCCAGCTTCCTCTTAAACATGCCCTATGAGAGGTGAGAGGGCTGCTCAGCATGACCTCTTCCTCCTCAGGAAGTGAAGGCTCTTCAGCTGGGCTGGCCTGTCAGGACCTCTGTAGCAGAAGGGCCTAGGAACTTCAGCTTAGGCTTCTGTAACCCTACTCCCTGGCTGCGGGATCCCCCTTGCTGTGGGCCACTTCATGGACTCCCTCCTTCAAGTGTCTAGTTAATGATATGTGAGGGTTGGGTCTCCTCCCTTGGGAGACTTTTTTAAAAAAGATTTATTGTTTTGACAAAGAGAGAGACAGAAGGGGGAGGGCCCAGAGTAGTCTCCATAGTTGTACCTCATCAGTTTGCGACATGGTTTCATTCCACACAGGTGGGTGGCTACTGCACAGAGCAGGAACTGGGCTGGGGGCCTCCCACATGGGAGACATGCCCCTTGGGGCCAGGGGCTGAGCCGGGGGGCGAAAACTGAACTGGGGGCCTCCCGTATGGGAAGCATACCCCAGTTCAGCTTATGGGACCACACGGTCTGGGGCTGGGATTCGATCCTTGGTCCCTGGGGCTACAAAGCAAGCCTTTAACCTACTGAGCCATCCTGGCTTCCCCGTCCCTTGGGACATTGCCTGTCCGCACAGGCACTTTGGCTAAAACGAGCTGAGGGCTGTGTTTTAGAGAGATGCCTACCATGTGAGTTTTCTAGGTGTCCCTTGGAATCTTGGTCTTCCGGGGTCTGCTTTCCTTTCAGGGCACCACCATGCCATCCCCTCTGAGTTCTGTCTATTCTCAAGCACCATGCTAAGTTCAGACTCTGGTCACAAGGAGCAGGGATGCCAGGCCCAGCCCTGTGGGCACCAGACCCAAGGCTGCTGTGTCTGCATGCTCTAGTGTGGATTTGTCTTCAAGTACCGGAGAGGTCCAGAGATGTTCAGGGCACTATTACTCAGGTGGGCTCTGGCTCTTCTACTCTGCTTGCATCCTGGAACAACCACCAATACTGTACTATGTCCTCCTTTGGGGGCCTTCAGAACCCTTTTTTTATGTACACGTGTGATTTGGAGCACCTTTCTTTTGTGTGGGCAGCTGTACAATTCTGGTCTAAACTTCACAGCTTTTTCCCAATGTGATTTGCTTAGAAAGGGGTACTTGATGTGACAGAGCCCTGCTACCTGGCCTCGCTCACCTGTCTTGCTACCAGCCTCAGACAAAATGCTTTCAGGAGAAATTCTCACATGGACACCATATCCTGGTCCTGCCCTTCAGAGTATAGTGCTTGGAGTGTCTGGTTGGAAGAAAGATGTACTCTTCAGGCCCACACACTTGTCCTAAAGCCTCTAGTGCTCATTTGCACTGCCCCAGTCCTCACCCATGAGTCTGAAGGGATGGGCTGATGGTCACTGAGACTCATCCTAAGAAGTGACATTATAGATGCAGCCTCCCTTTGGGCAGCCCTGAAGAAAAATATTCTGCTTGGGGGGCTGCTATCTGCCCCCCGCCCTCGCCCTCTGTTACCTCGCCTGGGACTTCATTAGGAGGGAGTCTGAGCAGGTCTGGCAGCCAGAGTCCACAGCTCTGAGCTCCTAGTGCTTCCAATGGAGGGACCACACTGTGCAGAGCAAGGTCTGGTCAGGATGACAAGGCATGGCAGCAGAAGGCACACACTGAACTTTTTGTAATATCCATGAGGAATCCCTGAAGCAGAGCCCCTCCTATTTAGTCTTTAGAATTCCTGGAGGGTTTGGGTTCCTAATATGGTGCATTACAAATAGCCATCTTTGGGAGGAAAGGAGTTACTAAACTGGCAAGAGTCCTGGAATGAAGAGCTACCCCTTCAGCCAGCCACAGTCTAATGATGGAATAGGGAAACTGAGGTGCCGAGTGGCTGAGACCTGCACAAGGCTGCCTGTGTAGGGGGTGGGAGAAGTCGACTTGACCCGTGGCAGATGGCTGCAGGCTATGAAGGGAAGATGCTTGCTTTCTATCCCTTGTGCCCAGCATAGGGATCAGAGTCCACAGACGTGTGTGTAAAGCATTTGTTCTGCGCATGAGCTCTGCACCCAGCAGCTTACCTTGAGGGATTCATGCAAGACTATTCAGTGAACATGCTGTTCCTCCATCTGAGCCCTCTGCTCCCAGTCCTGGGGAGCCCCACTGAGCCAGCATTGTCTGTGTGAAGTCTCTTGGAGTGTTGAGGAGTCTTCCGTGGGCCAGGCACAGGCCAGGTCCATGGCAAGGCTGAGGTGAAATGTTTATTCTTTGATTTGTTGAAAATCACAGCTATTTTTCTCTATTCCAGGAGTGTTGGAGGAAGCAGAATTTTATAATATCACCTCACTAATAAAACTTGTAAAGGACAAAATTAGAGAACGAGACAGCAAAACATCACAGGTGAGACCAGTGACTAATGTGCTGGAAACTTTCAAGGCCTGGTGTGTATGTGCAGCTCCTGCCCCACCCTCCTAGCTGACCAAGGACCTCCTCATGAGGCCTTGGGATTGGGCTGTCCTGGGTGGATGACTGTCTTGCTCTGTCATCATTGGAGCCCTCTAGCCATCTCCTGCAGTGCTGCTTGCTGACACCATGGAAGGCTTGCAGGGTACATTCATCTAGCCCTGCCCAGCCAACCCTTAGGGAGTCCCACTCCAGTGGGAAGAGACAGACAGCTGCTGAGGAGGAAAGGAAGTCCATGAGGGTAAGGGGGTGGCAGGAAACAGGGAAGCCTCGGAAGGGGAGTGAATGTGTAGCTGTTCAGGAGGACATTGCAAGCAGGGTGCACAAGTGCTAAGGGCCTGTGGGCCATGTGCTTGCCCATTGAGAGGGCCAGTATTGTGGGGGGAGAACAAGGGGGTGTTGGCCATGAGCTGGGGGCAGGTTGTGGAGGTGCGGGTCTTGCAAGCCTGTTTCAGTGCAATGAGGACTCGGCTTTACTGGAAAAGAAGGGCTTGCTCGGTTCTCTTTGTGCCACCTTTGTGCCTGGCAATGCCAGAGCCAGCGCAGCCACTCTGCTGCCCATTAGGCTAGTATTTGAAGTGGGCTGTGTTCGGCTTCTTTGTGAAGGGAAGCACCAAGGGTCTAAGGCAGTGGTGTCCAACCTTTTGGCTTCCCTGAGCCACATTGGAAGAATTGTCTTGGGCCACACATAAAATGATAGCTATAAGCCAAAAGAAAAAAAAAAGGTCACAAAAACTCATAATGTTTTGAGAATTTGTGTTGGTACACATTCAGAGCTGTCCTGAGCCCCAGGTTGGACATGCCTGGTTATTAGTCCTGTCACTTTGCCAGCTCTGCTTCTGAGAGCAGAGTGATAAACCCTTGCCCCATGAGTTACACTCCTTTGGGCGAATACTATGAAGTAGATGGTCCCTCAGAGCTGCCATTATTATCTAGAGTCTTTGTTCACTTAAAACCTGTGATCCCTGTGGGCTTTCCCACTGGGCACCTGGCAGATTCTGAGCCAGAGCTCTTGGCCTTTGTGAAAAGGCTTGCTAACATCTCAGAATGGCTGGTCAGGGGCCAGGCTGGGTGAGGGGGCATGCCTTGGTAGCAGCCTGGGAAAGGTGGGACCACCTGCCTGCATAGCCCACAGCCTTCCTGTGGAAGCCACTTTAGTGCCAGGACAGTTGGAAGGAGACATATCCTCATCTCTGGTCATCTCTGGCCAGTTTGCCCCACCCCCACCCCCCATCAAGCAGCCCCACTTATAACCAGTATGACCTAGGCCACCACCAGACCTGTGTATCTCAGTCTTCCTTTGCATCGTGGAGGTATAAGAGTCACTTGTCATAGGACCTATGTGAGGAGTAGAGGGCTTAGGCTGGGTACCATGCCAATGTAACTCACTATTTCTCAAAGTAGTCTACTTCAGGCTTTGACGGTCATTCGAGTGTCACTGGTATGAGTCATGGCCTTAATGTCAGAGAACAGCCAGGTGCTCCCTTGGCTCCTTTCCCCTGGTTACATGTGTGTTGTTTGTGGTGGCCACCTCCTATTGGAATAGCAGCTCTATGAGGGGGTAGACCTCCCCAGGGGTCCCCAGCACCAGACACTGTCTAGAATGGAGCTTAGGGAGGATCAAGTGGGTGACTGGGTCAGAAGATACATCAGTTTTTTGGAATCCAGTTCAACCCAAGGAAGGCTCATGTCTGAGCTGCTGTGCATGTCTGAAAGCTTTGCTAGGAACAGGGGTGTTGCTCTCAGGCCTCCCTGTCCTTCCCCAGCTGGTGGATTCAGGGACTTTTTATGGTTCCCCCAAGGAATAGAGATGGGCGTCCTTGTGCATTCACATCTAGACACAGGTGCTTTTGGCATTTTAGGAATATGACTCATTTTATTTTGGAATTTAGAAATAGGAATATGCTCATATTTTTGGACTCAGATGAAGCAGAAGACAACAGCTGTTCTAACCAGTTTGTTTTGTTTTGGTAGATGCATTTGAAATTGCTTTGAGCATCATGACCTGAGCCCTAGAGGTAGAAGGAGACATCAACCTTATTGAGTCCTCTGTTAGACTGTTCCCAGAATTGGCACCCAGGGCAAGGTTGCTGGGCTGGGCTGGGAGCCAGGAAGTGTGTGGAGCCTGTCTCATCTGTGGCCCTTGTTCTTGCAGGTGCCGGTGAAGCACGTGTACCGTGTGCTTCAGTGTCAGGAGGAGGAGCTCACGCAGATGGTGTCCACCATGTCCGATGGTTGGAAGTTTGAGCAGGTGAAGGGCACCCCCCAGGCTGTGCTGATGTGAGCCTATGGTGCAGTGGAATTTTTAATTACAAAGGTCTCAACTGGGTCTTCAGGGTTGCTGGCCCCAGGGACCAGTAATGAAGCATTTGGGCCTGTGGTTCCTGGAAACATGGTTCAATGGCACCTCTCACAAATAGCAGCCTGCACCTTAGTGTTTATATGGGGTAGAAGGAGTTGTTCTTAGATAACCCCCACCCCGGGGCCCCCACCTGCTGCTTCCTCGCCATTCTTCTCTCTGCAGTTCTTCTTGCTCTAGCCTATTTTGGTGTCTGTAGGGGATGGGATGGGGGTGAGGGATAATGCTTTCTGAGCTTCTGTCTGGCGTCTAGCATGTATGCGGTTGACATCCTGGCCTGGCCCCACCTCCCTGTCCCACCTTACGTCCAGCCACTCCCATGCTGGCTGAGCAGGTGATGCCTCGGGCTCCTTTGTGCTTCAAGTGGCATGGATGACTTCAAGTGGGGCTGCTCTGTGGTTTTTCAGCCCCTTTTCTGTCCTTGGTTGAAAAGATGCTTCTGATACTGGTCCTGCTGTTCCCCCTCCTCTCCTCAGCTTTGCTGTTGCCTCAGACTGGGTGATGTGATAGTGTGTGAGTGCTGGGTTCTCTTTCCTTCTCTCACTTGCTTTGTACAGCTCTGCCCGCTGTTCTCGTCCCATGTGGATGCGCTCTATACCTGTGGCTTCAGAACATGTCAAGGGTATTCTCTGAGTGTCCAGCACCTTTCCCACCAGCTTGTTATCACTATTCTACTTTCTTAGACAGAGACACTGAGGTTCAGGCTTGTCCAGCCCCTAGCTCAGGGCCCTGGTCATGAAAGGTAGACACTAGGTCTGTGACCCCAACCCCAGATAGTGACTACCCCTTCTCCAAGTCTCCTCTGGCCTCTGGGAGTTTCCTGTGTTGCTAGCTTCTGTCTGGGGCAGGTTCTGTCCATGACTAGTGGTCCTGCTTAGAGAGAATGTGGGAAATTACAGGGTCACCTGATTGTCCCTTCTAGTTAAGTCTACCCCTTTTCTTTGGGTCTTTTGAAATAATAGATTGCATTGTGGAGTGCTCGGAGTTCCCTTAAAATGTCACTAAAGACAGGTACAGTCAACATTTGTATCTCTCTCCACTCTGGGACTAGCCACCAGGGCTGGTCTGTATGTCCTGCTCTGAGGTGTTATAGCTTGTCCTGCCCTGCCCTTGCACTGGGGAGTCTGGTGTCTGCATGTTTGCTTCTTGTGCTCTGACCCCATCAAAATCCTTCCAGAGACTCAGTCAGGAGCAGCAGTCTCCCTTTGCCCCGTCTGATGTCCCTTGGTGTACATACAACCTGGGCAAGGGTTAGGGAAATGGGAGCTGCTGTTAACAGTTCAGGATCTATATAATAAGTTATCCTTGAGTGAAGCTAAGCACCTCTGTGGCTCTTGCTGGGAGGAAGCACCTCCTGCCTCCTTCATGGGTGTCTTCCTCCCCATGACCAGCTTAGGGACTTTGTCCTTATCTCCTCTGAGTAGATCCCAAATCTTTTAAAAAGAGCAAGGTCTTCTCTTTTTGCGTTTTACACACTTTGCCCGGTTTGTCCCTCAGGGAACATCTTTCTCCCAGTTCATGCCAGCAAAACCCCAGAACCAGAGTCATGTTTATTTAATGAGAAATGCTGTACACTTAGAAGTAGGAGCTAGACCTGCTTACTGCAGGACTCATGGTGTTGGAGCCTGGGCCAGTGAGGTGGCAGGACCTAATGCAGGCTTACCCAGTGGTCAGTGATGAGACCTGAACAAAGTTCCAAGAGAGGTTTGGAAGAGGCTTGTGTCCCTCATGAGAACATGGCCTCTGGGCAGACCCCATTATAAGTGGCCGCACTCCAACTGCCCAGTCTGCATCTAGGGCCAGACACCCCTGTGGTCTATAGGTGGCAGGGTCTATCTTCTGAGGGGCAATTGTGAACCTAGAACAGACTTTCAGAGACACAGGGGGAGCATGTCTGGCCCTTCTCCATAGGCCCCCTGTGCTTGCCCCACTCTGGCCATGTCAGCCTCTCTGCTCCGCATGTGTCACTTGCTTGGCTATACCATCCCCATGTCCTCCCCATGTCCCTGCATGCAGAGCTTCCACCCCTGGCCTCACCTACATGCACAGGTTTATCTGTAGAGAGGCTGGGGAGCGAGGGGCTTTCTAGATCTTTGTTGGATTGATAATTATGCCATTGATGGCCTTATAATTTCAGTGGTTTTCTATTGATTAATTCTGCGTTTAAAAGCACAATCGGGTAGGCTGGAGCAAGGCAGGTTGGCCCTTAGCCCCTGCATGGCCGTTGTGGTGACCTGGATGCCCATGGGGATGTGGACCCACATGAAGAGACCAGGACATACGGAAGCTACAGCTGTCGTAGCATCCGTCTTTGAGATTCAGGCAGCTCTGCCCTTAGCAGCCCATCACTGCCTGCCTTCCTTCCACTTCCAGAGTGTAGACCTTCTTAGTTAATAGTCCCCATGAGGAGGAAGAGTCTGTCCTAGCTTCCCCTGGGAAGGCCTGGTAGCCACAGCAAGAATAAGCAGAATGTCTGAGAGCTTGTCCTCATGTGTGCTCTGGGCCTGTGTGAGGGGAGCATTTGTGTACCAAACTCTGTGATTCTGCTGCCGGCTCAGAGAGGATGAACTCCTTGAGCACACCTCCCTGGCCCTGCCACCCTTTTCACCCTACTTAGCGCTGGGCTCCCCTTTCCCTGTGGTCAGTCTGCATCTCCTGTGGTCCCAGAACCCTGAAAATGGCTAACCATTCTGCAAGGTTTGCGCATGTGGTGGTGTTGGGGTGTCAGTGTGTATAAGTATGTGCCCAAGTGTGGGTATTTTAGGACTTTATTTTCTATAAGTTCATTAAAAATCTCTTGGCTTAAACCTGTCCCTTATCTCCTTGAATATTAGCTATCTTTGCTGTGGGTTTTTGCAGGCTGAAGCTTTTCTCCTGGTGGGTGGGCTGGTCCTGAGCCAGGTGTATGTGTGGCTCTGCCCACATCACACCTGCCTTCTCTCCTCCTAGCTGGTCAGCATTGGCTCTTCCTACAACTACGGGAGTGAAGACCAGGCCGAGTTCCTCTGTGTGGTCTCCAAGGAGCTGTACAACTCCCCGTATGGCATGACCAGCGAGCCCAGCGAGAAAGCCAAGGTGGGTGACTGGGGCTGACAGGCAGACAGCAGCCACAGATGCTCTGGCCTCCTGCCAGCGGAAGGGGCTTGTGGGGACTGAAGACACCCTTTGCAGAGTTTGGTTTTTCCTCCTCAGAGCTTTATCATTTCTTGTTTATCATTGTGTTCCCTGCTATGCAGGCTTCCTGGTGGTTTACTCACTTGTGCTTCTTGTCCATCATCACGTATTTCTTGCCTCATGTTCCAGAAGCAGAGTCCTGTAATGAAGGACATGTATACCCCTTGAGATGTGGGTGGTATGCAAGGAGTCTTTGAACATAGGCTCCCCCACAGGGTGAGCCCCCATGTCTTCCACAGCCCAGGACCTCCAACAATCCCTTCTAATGGATAGAGTTGCTCCTGGAAGTATTGTGGCTTCACTTACAAGTGATGCCACCATTGTGGGCTGTTTTCCTGGGGATTTAGGAGCATGGAGGCTGCTGAGTGGGTCTCCTGAGCAGTACCTGCCTCAGCTATACCCATCCCATATTGGAAGTCGAGTTTGGTTTGTAAAAGGAGTGGATCTTGCAGGTTCTATTATTTGAGACTCCATGGAGTGTTGACTCAACCTAGTACCGGCCAGTCCTTGTGTAAACTAGCACTTTTTCCTGGCTCTCTGTCTCCTGGGAAAGGCAGTGCAGCCAGGGCAAAAGCGGAACTGACATGTCATTTGCTTTCAGGTTAGCCCAGTGGCATGGAGCAGTGTCTGGCCTTGCCCAGAGGCCAAAATGGCAACTCCTCTGGATTTGTTCCTAGGGTCAGGGATTCCAGGACATACACAACCCAGAATTGGCCTCGGTTGGCTCCACCTGGAAGAATATTCAGACCTTCAAGCCAGGTGGTGGCCAGACAGCCCTGTAGCCAGACAGCCTTGCAGCCAGGTCAGAAGGGGACCTGGGGGGGTCTTCAAGGCCAAAGCAGACCTGGAGAGGTAGAGGGCGGGACTCTGTGACAGCCCCGATAAAAGCTCAGGGTGTTGAGCCTGCCAAAGGGTATTTTGAGTGAATATAGGAAAAGGCCAGAGCCAGAAGGATTTTAACTGATAACATTAAACCAGGGCTCCCAGGGCTTCCTCAGGCTTCCTCAGGCTTCCTCAGGCTTGGCCAGGGTGGCCTCTGACTGGCCACCAACTGCCCAGAGCCACCCCTGTGATCCTTTCAGGGTCTTCCTTGGAAGTAAGGGCTTGGGCAGAGTCACACATCCACTGGCCCTCCGACAGTGGCTGTTCTCCACTTGCTTGAAGCCGATTTTTCACCACAGTGTGAAGAAGTCTTGTGTTTTCACTCCTGAGTGATTGTCCATGCCCCAGGGCCTCTATAGACCTCACATCCCATCCTGCCCTCCTGCAGCGCCTGTAGCTGAGTGTGCAGGTAGGGTGTGCCAGTCAGGGTTGTTCTGTCATTACTCAGGACAGGATAGCACAGTGTGGGTGTCAGTGCAGGTCCCTTTGGTGCTCGGCAGCAGGCAGACGTGCCGGTCCTAGGGCCGGCCATGGGGATTTGCTTCCTGAGAGCCCCCAGCCTCATGAGGAGACACATCTGTTACTGAGCAGTTGCAGGGCTCTTTTGTAAGCTATTTATTTTTAGAAGCTTTTATTTCTGAACTTGAAAAGTTTTCATAGCTGAGCTCACCAGTGTAACTGCCCGAGCTCATTTCCCTCAGGTGGCTTTTCAGCTGCAGAAAGGATGCGTCTGTGCTATGAGGGCACTCCAGGCATGACCCCATATCTCTTTACCACTGAGAGTTTGGCTCCATTTCTCTCTCCAGAAATAACTAGCTTTGAAGTATGGCAGCCACAGAGACTTCTAAATGGGGGTAGAGCACAGTCCGGGCCTCTGGAAAGCCATGGAAAACCATTGATATGGGATGGTGATTTGGGGATACTCATGTGTAGCCTGGTTGAAATAGTGCTTCACATTCTGAGGGCAGCAAGTGTCACTGCCATGGAGTTGCTCACTGGGTGACCTGTAGCATGTGACAGCCTCCCAGCACTGATGGGCCAGCCTCCTATCTCAACGTGGAAGTGGCAGAAGAAGTGGGCAGGGGTGGAGTAACTTAGCAAGGGGAATGGTCCACACAAGACCTATTGCATCCACCATCAGCTGCAAGTGCAAGGGCTTCCCAAACCACTCTTCCATTCCATGCCATGCCTTCCATGCCAGAAGGACTTGCAGAACTCACTGCTGTTATGCTTATAATTATGGTTTATTACTGGAAGTATAGAGAGGGAGGGTTCAGATACGCCAGGGGGATGGAGACCGGGGAACTAGCCAGACTTGGGGTTCCTTTGTGCTCCTTGTGGAGTCAAGATGAGCAGCAACACGCTTAGAGCATTACCCACCAGGGTGTTCCCCCAGTCTTCACGTCCAGAAATTTTATTGGGCTTTGTCACGTAGACATGATTAATTGTTTAGTTGATTAGTTGATGATTGATTGCCCGTGTGCCTGATTGCAGTCTCCAGCCCACCTGGCCAGTTGACCCAGTCCTCATCACATCGTTAGACTGTCTAGTGTATCCCAGAGGTCACAATCTTAAGGTTCAGTTCTTCATTATGCACAGGGAAAGAAAACTGGCACTATGGGAGTGTCACGGTCCAAGAACGTGGGGCAGGGGAGATGCCTGAGTCCTGTGTTCCTTCATGGTGTGGTCTGGGCTTGTGGGTTTGGGGCCTAGGCCCCCAGATGAGGCTGGTCTGTCCTTTGCTGCACAGCATAGTGGGAGTTCCTGGCCTCGAGTGCTTGTGGTCACTGAGGCCTCCCTGGCCCTGTATTGACAGTGTCCTTCTCTTCTTCTCCCTTGCCTCATGCTGTGTGCCGAGCCAGAGTGATGACGAGGAGACGGGTCACGAAGGGAATGACTCAAATTAAGTGTAAATGTCCTGGTGAGCTCTGCTGCCCTTGCAATGGACCCTGTACTTTAGTCTCCTTACCCAGCCCCTTTTCTGCTGTGTATGTCCCATGCCTGTAGTTGACAGAGAACCTTCCATGCTAGATGGCAGCTATGTAGATCTGCAGTAGAACTGGCTTGTCTGGGGGTGGTGCTGTCTGTTTTTCCCCTTTAGGATGCCCATGTAGGTGGGATTGGAACCTTGGCTGGAGTACCTGAGAGCCCTCTTCGTTAGGCCTCCTCACCATCGATGTTAGTGGGCGAGGACATGAGCCTGTACTTCCTGGCGGCTAGGCTACCCTCACCCAGCCAGCCTTCCCATCCTGTCACTGGGCCACGGACTGAGTTCCACAGAGTCGGGGCTATATTACAGAGGCTGGATCTCAATCCTGAAGCCAAAGCCCGCAGTTCCTCTGCTCCCTGGTGCCTTGGACAAGGGATGCTAATGGAGAGTCCCTCCTTCTGTTTGCCCTCTGGTGGGAGACTCCATCAATGCCCCCTGCTGCTCCTCACATCCCTGCCAGCTCCTGGCCTCTTCTTGCCCACGACTCATAGGGCTACCTAGTTCCAGAACCCAACTCTGTTCTTTATTAGCGGGAACCATCTGGTGAGGCCCATGGAGGGCAAGTGGCAGGCAGATGAGCCAGGCATCATCCGAGGTCCCTTGATCACACCAGGGCTCTCTTCCTGGGCCAAGACCTGCAGGTTGGGACACTCAGCTCCCACCCAGGGAGGAGCTCAGAGGTGTGAGGCCAACAGAGGGCTGAAAGGCTGATCCTCCAACCATGAGAGGTCCAGACAGGAGCTTTTTTACTGTTTGAATGGGGTTTTTTGGTGTGGTGTTTTTTTGTTTGTTTGTTTGTTTGTTTGTAATTATATAAGTATATAGCATCCTTAGTTTGCCTCTTGACCCACAAATCCTAAAGTATGTACTGTCTGGCCCTTTAAGGAAATCTTTGCTAAGTGCAGGTCTAGGTCAGCTGTCAGAGCCCAGGGGACATGCAGCACGAGCTCCATCTGCCCTTTAAAACTTTCTAGTAGTCACATTAAGTAAGAAATGTGAAACTATGCTAATACTATTAATCCAGTACATCTAAAATATTGTCATTTCAATCTAAAAAATCATTGTGATACTTTTCTCACTTCAGAGTCTCTGATATCAGGCATGTAGTTTGCATTTGTGGCCTATCTCCGTTCAGGGCAGCCACATCTGAGTGGCTCAGCAACATGTGGGCAGCAGCAGAAGGCTCCAGACTTTTGCCTGGCCTGATGGTGACTTGTTATAGGAACCTGGCTGGGTGCTAGGGAAGCTGGCTTGAGCTTGGAGAAGCCATACCTGCTGGTGGGCTGCTGGGTGCTGGCACTGGGCCAACATCCAGGAGGAAACGAGGGGGCTTCTTTTGGTCCCCCTCCCCAGATGGTTTTGCATATGCCAGCTGGAGCTCTGCTGCATTGCAATGAATGGCCCTCACTCAGGTCTGAGCTATGGGAGCGGTGGGAGTAGGCTGATCACAGAGCAGCCCTGGAGCTACAATGGCCACTGGACCCTCTGAGCCCTCCCAGGGGGGTGCTGTTTGTAGTGCATAGTCTGTCTTGGTCCCTACATGAGGTAGCTCAAGTGAGAGCTCTGTCCAGGGCAGATGGGGCTATGACTGTCACAGGTCCTGGGAGGGTTCTTCTGTCCTCACTAGGAGATAGTTGTTGAGGCTTCTGTACTGGAAGGGGTGTCCCCTCCTGTACCATCACTGTGTTCCCAGGCCAAGTTCTGGTTGTGTGGGCCTTGATTCTGCCACATAACCTTTCAAACTCTGCTCTGCTTGGCTCCCACCAAGTGAAGGCAACTCTGTACAGTATGGGACCCTGCAGGTCCCAGCTTTCCCTGCAAACAGCAAAGATAAGGGGCTGGGACTAGCGCCTAAGTAGAGAGAACCTGCAGGAACTGACTTGGGGTGACTGTCACCCCAAGTCACCTCCTTAGAGCATGTCCTTTCACAGGGCCTTCCAGGCTTTCCCAGCAAATCCTAAACTTAGGGGCCTGCCTTGGCCTGGCCTGAGGAGCGGCATGCAGTCGGGGGTACAGCAGAATGTGTGCCTTGCAGGGCCTGAACACAGGCTGTCTGAGCAGCCCCAGAGCTCTCAGAGACTCGGGCCCAGGCCTGGGGACTAGCAGAGATAGAAAGGTGTCGGGATGGCTGGAGCCACTCCTGAGAACTTGTGCCTTCTCTTGAGTTGGATGAGCCCTGGGTGACTGTGAAGGACTGTCTGGCTGGTGAGCGGGAGGTCATTGGGCCAGCGGGGCACTCACCATGAGCCTGAGAACTTTGCCTGCCACCTGCAGGACTTCACTGGGAAGCAGTGAATCTCATTCTGGCTAGAGTATCCTGTAGGCCTGCACCTGGCCCAGGGCTTGGAAGCACACAGTGCCCTAGGAGCCGTATCTCAGCTCTGAAATTCAAGCAGAAAATGCCCCTGGTTGTCTCGCTCTTACACTGCTGATGAGATCCCAGGGAGGGTCATCTTAGGGGCCAGGCTGGCACCTTTCTGTCATGGTTACCTGGTGCTTAGCAGCCATACTTGGTATATCAAAATGGAAATATTTGTCAGCTCTGAAGCCCCCAGCAGGGAACACATGGTGGTCTCGCCCCTTCTACCTGGCTTCTGTAGGGTTTGGCTCTGCAGGTGTTTGCCAGTATGCAGGCCTGTCTCCAGATGGCTTCAGGCCTTGAGGAGCTCCTGGCCCAATTTGGAGTTAGATGGGCTATGCAGATGATTCCATTGGTGAGAGTGTCCACAGTTGGGTGAGGGGCTACTCTAACCCTGAGATGCCAAGGAGGAATAGAGGGAGAGGGCTGGCGGCCTCTGCAGGGCTGGCAGTGGGGTCAGGTGCATGTTTCATAGAGTCCTTCCTGGCTTCTGCAAGGAGGGGGCTGGCACCTTGAGGTGGGCAGTCCAATCACAGGGAATCTACTCACTGAGATAAGATGTGAACCCAGCCAGGCAGCATGCAGGACAATCTGATGGGGGT
Organism: Craseonycteris thonglongyai; assembly: GCA_004027555.1. Lineage (NCBI taxonomy): Eukaryota > Metazoa > Chordata > Mammalia > Chiroptera > Craseonycteridae > Craseonycteris > Craseonycteris thonglongyai. Next base: position 27,286 of record PVKE010005615.1, read on the forward strand.
AGGGGTGATGGGCAGTCCTGGGGGCCCAGGCTTCTGGGTTGTGTGACTGGATATAGGGTGGAGGATACATGGTTTGCAATGGAAGAAGAAAGAGGGGCAGACTGAAGTCGGACCCCAGAGACCCCGGTTGTACATGTGTGTTTGTAGCCCAGGACTGAGCTAGGCTGGAGTGAGTGAGACTCAGGAGTCAGTGCTTGTCAGGTGGGCAGTTAAGCCCTCATGTGGGCTCTGGCACCCTTGGGAGGGGAGCAGGAGGCAGCATCGGGGGAGATACTACCAGGAGTACCTGAGGCTTCACAAGGAGCTATACCCCTTTGGGACACATGGAGGTTCCTCAGGCCTCCTGGAGGAAACTCAGGGAGGTGCTGGGTGGAGGTGGAGGCGTGCATGTCTTATATCAGGTTGGGATGAAGAGTGAAGAGAGTTGGAGGGGCCAGCCCTTTGTGTGGGGCTGGCCTGTGATGCTGTTTCCCTCAGGCCCCTGAGCCAAGCCATCCGTAGGCCAAATGAGGTCTGTGGGCTCCATCAGACACTTGGCTCTAGGGCTGCATAGTTCCCGCCTCCCTGTCCCAGGCCCAAGTCCTTATTCTCTGCATTTGGCATTTTCAGATTTTGCAAGAACGGGGTTCAAGGATGTGAGGAGCACAGTGTTGACAACTGAAGAAACATTTTACCTTTCCCAAGATGCAACAAACCGCCATATTGAGGAATTTTGGCTGTGAGAAGAATCCTGCTTTTGACAATTTCTCTATAGAGATCTGGGTGTGAATCCTTTTTTGCCTCTGAGGTGGGTGGTGAGAGACAGGACCAGCTGTCCAAGGTTGGGTGTTCCCACTGGGAGTTGGTATGCTGGCCGGGCAGGTGTTCTGCAGGGGCCTCCACTAGGTGTTTCCAAGTGCTGCATAGGCCTAAGGCAGGATGCTCCAGACTGACCCCTTTAATCACCGAAGATCATTTAAAGGACGGTGTTCTTGGTGCTACATAATCAGTCTATAATGGAGCCTGGGCCTCACTGATAGGAAGTGGCCTCAGTGCTGTGGCCCTGGGCTCTGGGTGTCCAGTGGTCACTCACATCGCACCAACCCTGGTCCTTGGATCTGGGAGTTATGCCCAGGTGTGATCAGTTGGTTGTTTCTCACAGCCTTGGGCAGCTTTTGACAGAGGTGGCCTCTGCGTGTTCACTACTTCCTGAGCCTCCCCCCTGAGGCTGGGCCTTCTGCAGAGCTGTGCTTCCCTAACCTGACCCAGGCTGGAACAGTCAAGGCTTCTCCAATTGCCTTTTCCAGGCGAGAGACCTTTGCACCCCTTCTTTCCCAGTGTGGATAACTTCCCAATGTTTTTACTTTTTAGAAATACCTAAAAGTGTTGCTGCATTTTGGATTGATCTGTCAAGTCATTTAAAGAGAGGTAGAAATTTTGTCGCATCCGTCCCACCCACGGGCTCATGGGGGAGCTGACGCCCGTCAGTCAGTGCCTTTGTCTCACCTGGGATGGAGGTCAGGGTGGGAGGCCTGCCTGTCCACCTGGCTTCTGGAGCTGAAACTCCGGGTCACATTGAAAATTGGATGTTTACAGCGCATCACAAATATTTCTCTTTCTTGCCAGCTCTTTTGTTTTCTTTGTATAACTATGCAGTTCTTTTTGATATTTCTGGGATGTTTGAGACTTCACATACAACCTACATGGGCTCTGCCCACCTGACATGACATTGGAGCTACTAGGATTCCTTTAAAACCTGCTGTCCGCATGCTTTGAGAACAGACCTTTCTGAGCTGATCGTGGAAACTGTCAGAGTCCGGGGGACCTGGCTTGGACGAGCACCTTTCTGCTTCCCGGGAATGCTGTGCACACTGGCACCGGGCTGCTGCCATGGCGGGCAGAGACTGACAAGTCTAGTTTCAAATACTTCTGGAGCCCTCTTCTCCTTTGCCAATAACCTGATTAATCAAGTTCTCCAGCACCTAGGACTTACCTCCTCCTTTTGTAAGGTCTGTTGTATGTTGTTAAATGTTTGGCTTCAACCGTTTATAGCCACCTTTCTATAGGGCACATTTAGCCCCTGGTAACTGATTCTTCCTGCAGAGCCCTGGGAAGGAGGGCGTACCTATGGGGCGCTGCTGGCCGCTTTGTGTTGTTTAATTTGTGACCTGACATTATAGATAGGCTTGTGGTGGTATTTTTTTTAATTTAAAGGTATTAAGACTTAATTCACTAAAATTTATTCTAAGGGGATATTTATACTTTTATACTTTTTTAGGTATCCGTATTTTATCAGCTTACAGTTGAATGCCTAAGTTTCCCCTGAAAATAGCAAATAAAATTGTGTATTTATGAATGAGCAGAGCAACTGATAGTGTCTTAAAGTGCATGGAAAAGCTCTTGGCAACCCTGGGTATGGTCAGTGGCCAGGATGGAGTCAGGCTGTCCACCTGTCACTGTCCAGCCTTGGGTCTGGTGAGGGCCAGGGCTGGGGGACAGCACGGAACACGCCCATCTCTCACCTTGGTCAGGCAAGCTCTGGCTGCTTCAACTACCTCTTGATGGCATTGTGCCCCATCCCCAGGTATGTGCAGGCTCCCTGCCTGGGTCCCCAGCTGTTGGATCTCCTGCCTGAAACAAGCCAGGGCCCTGCACAAGGGCAGGCACTGCTCCTGGTCACCTTGTCTTGCCCCTCCTCTCCCTTGCATTTACTTACGTCCACCCAAGAGGTGCTTCTGGCATCTTCTGCCCTGCCTGGAGCTGGTGGCAGTGGCTGGCTGATACTCCACTGCCCATTGGTCATGAGCCCAACTGAGGCAATACAGGGCTGAGCTGCATGCTCAGGCCTGTGGGGCACAGGCCCGGGTGCCTCCGAACCTGTGTAGTTGGCATCCTTCAGCAGAAGCAGCACCACTCCAGCACTTTTGGAATAAATCGTAACTCCCTGAGACATAACAGCTAATCTGGATACTGATGCACAACCCCCAGGTTGGGAGGGAGAGTCTCCGTTTGGGGGCTTTGGTTTGCACTCTGTTTGCCTTTCCCTCCACCACACCTCTTCCTGCCCTGCCTTCTGAGCACCTGTGCCCTGGATGGTAGCACTGGGCATGGGGCATAGCTCGGGGCACAGCTCAGGGCACAGAGCCTATTCTGTGACATCACAGCCATGGCTGACCTCTGCTCCTTGAGTCCAGAAGAGGCCTGGGGCCCTGGTCCAGCAATTTTTCTTCCTCGGGCTCCCATGAGCTGATCGTTAGGCTTACGTGTATGTGGGTAGGTTGGTGTGTGCACATGCATGTGGATTTCTGGGCTTTGTTTTGGACCCCAGGAGGGGTGTCTGTCCCTGTCCTCTTGCTTCATCTGTAGGCCACTGTGGTTGCTACAAGGTGCCCTTTTATTATGAGCACTGCCCAGGGCTGGGCCCACTATCCTCAGCCCTCCTTCAGGGAAGCAGACAGTCTCTGTTTCTCTAAAGTGTTCTTCCTGTGGCTGGCAGATGGCTGGATCCACCACCCACCCACTTGGAGAATGAGTCTGAGGTGCTGCTTGGCAGTGATGTGGGAAGTTGTGTCTGAGCTGTGCCCCTGCCCAGGGTGGGAGAGGGGACCTGTGACAACTGGGGGCATGTCTCCTTTACCTCCTTTCACTACACTAAGCTTGCAGTGAACTGTGAATGGCATGAAATAAACCTGCTTCCCCTTTTAATCCCCATGTCTCTGCAGGAGTGTTTGCCCTTCTTCTCCACATTCTCTTTCTCTCTACAGCCATCTGGTTGAGCATCTGCCCTGGTTTGGGTGGAGAGAGTGTTGGAGGAGCCCAGGAGTGGGGAAACTGCCCTAGAGTCAAGCGTGGATGGGGCAGCTTGCAGCAGCTCCATGGCTGCATCAGGATGCACCTTACCTTCCCAGCCCATCTGGGTGGGGGCATCACTGGGGGCTAGGCTGCTTTGGCATCTGCCCTTCCTCCCTGCCGTGTAGCAGGGGTATTAGTGTGATGGGAGATCCCAGAGCACCCAGAAAGCTGGGACAAGAGACAGGAGGCGGGAGAGATGGGAGGGCAAGTCCTCCTCTGAGGGGAGCCTGATCCTGGTCCATGTCCAGGCTGTCAGGCTTCATTCTGGTCTACCTTCAGAGGCCACCTAGTCGCCCCCTACCACAGGGCCTGAGGCTTTTTATATCCCCAAGCAGGGTGGAGGGTTCTCCCAGGCCTCTCAAAGGCTTGGGGACCCAGGCCAGCCCCTGCTCCCAGCTAGGATGACTCAGAACTTGTCCCTGGGGCTGCTCTCAGGACACCTACAGCCTGGTTCCCACCCCACATCATTACCTGGGCCTCAGTGTATCTGCTGTCCCCTCAGGGACATGGAGCCCATCTCTGGCCTAGAAAAGGAATGCTACAGACAGCCCAGTCACTGGAGGGCCACAGAGCAGCCAGCAGGAAAGTGGTCTGAGCCTCTGCCAGTTGCTGTGCCTCCTGGTCCTTGCTGCCTGAAGTCAGGGATGGGCTGGTCAAAGTAGAGCAGAGGGGAATTCAGTATTTGTTCCTACTCTGTCCCCAGGGCCAGTCCACAGCAGGTGCTCGCTAAGTGCTTATTGATTTGCTCCATAAATAGGCAATCTGCTTTCTTCCCAGCACCAGGCAGGCAGGCTGTGCCTGTGTGTGTGTAAGCAGCTGTGTGCATGTGCTTGTGCATGTGTGCGTATTTCTGTGTGTGTACACTGGTATGTAAGTTGGCATGGGTGTGCATGTGTTGTGTACTAGTGAGTATGTGCCCAGGTGTGGACATGTGTGAATGGAGGCATGTGTCTGCATGCATGTGCATATGTGATATGCTAGGGAATGTGTGTGCATGCGTGCAAGAAGGCAGATGCCTTCCTGCCCTCTAGGAGTCTCCTATAGTTCATGGTTGCTAAGCATGGCAGGTAAGCCTAGGGACCTTTGGCGAATCTGCCCACTTGGGCAGGGAGCTGACCATCTGGCTGCAGAAGAGGCCTGCTGTGGACACGCTGGGGCCAGCCTGTGAACCTGAGGCTGCCCCATGGGCATCTGCCCCATCCCTGCAGGGCTGGAGTACATTGGGGGCTTGAGCTCCAGAGACCTGTTTATGCTGGATTCCTGGTGGCAACAGGCTGAAACAGCACACTGGAAAGAAGGGTGGGGTCTAGGGAGATTGTGTGGGTCGCTGATGACTGGTAGAGGCAGGAGGGGTGGGGCCCCAGGCAGAATTCTGGCTTATTTCTGAATTCTAGTAGAGGGGAGGGTATTTGCACAGCCATTGTGGACACCAAGTCTGGCCTGAACCCTGAATGCTGTGGAAGGATGAAGGAAGGGGCCATGGCCCAGGGAATTTCCAGAACCTTGGCTTTCACAGCTTCCAGTGGCCTAGGCCTTGCCTCTGAGTGACACCTGTCACTGCTCTGACTGCCCATGCAGACTTCACCCCAAGCTTTGGGGGAGTCCAGCCCCCTGGGGCATTGGGTCTGCAGGGCCCCAGTGGTGCAGTGTCCAGGCAATTTTGAGGTGGGTATGGAGGCTAGGAGGGAGGCAGGCAGGCCTGGGAGCCCAGGGCAAGATCCATAGCACTCCTTTTCCCTGCTGCAGTCCTCTTAATACATTCACTATACCCGGTCACCCCTGAAAGGCAGGTGGGTACTGGCCCAGGTTTACCAGAGAGAAACAGGCTCAGGGGGCAGATTCCCACACACCTCACAAATCTCTCCAGAACCCTCTGCCAGGTCCCCATTCTTTATGCTGGTGTCTGTCGCTTCCTGCCCTCCCCCAGTGACACTTATGGTGAGGGCTGCATTGGCAAATGAGCAGGGAAGTCATCTGTGAGGGGATTTGGGGACAGGTGTCATGGGACACTGAGGCCCTGGACTCCAGTGACGTTAAGCCTCCAGTGTGCCTGCTGCGTCTTCCTTCCTGCTGGGAGCCTCACCCTCCAGCCCTCCACATGCCCCCACCCAGCATCACCTCCAACTCGGCTCCTCAGTGCCTTCCCCCATCTGCCTCTTCACTGCCCTCCTTCCCCCAAGGGTCCACACCCAGGCAGCTGGCACTGAGGTTGAGTTTTTATTAGAGGGTTAACATAAATAAAAATAACTGGGAATTTGAGAGAAGGAAGAATCAGCTATTTACAAATGTACACGTGGGCCCTGGGGCTCAGAAGCAGGTGAGCAGGACTGTGAGGACCAGGAGGATGGTGTGGGCCACCAGGCAGGGTGCAAAGTTCCGAACAAGGGGCTGCTGGACCCAGGGGCCCCGCTTCTGGCCACCCAACCTGGCCTTCTGGAACTGTAGTTCCGGGATGATCTGATGGATCCAGTTATGGTGGGAGGTGACCCGGATGTACACACCTGGACGGTTCCGACGGGCGCAGCCCTCTCCCCAACTGATGACCCCAGCTTGCAGCCATGACTGGCCTATGAGGCACACCAGAGGGCCCCCCGAGTCTCCCTGCAGAGGAAGCAGAGGAGCACTGTCAGAGCCCACAGTGTCCCGAAAGCAAACAGGTACACAGGCACACACACATACCTGTCTTCCTGTGTCCATCCTAACTCCACCCTAGGATGCCCTGCCCAGCTCACCTCACACCACTGGCTGTTCCTTCTTTTTCTGGCCTGGAGTACCCATTTACTTAATGTCCCTAGACACCTACCTGCTTGGAGGGGTGTGTTGGAAATGCATTTTCCTGGCCCCTACTGCAGCCCTGCTGACTTGACTCCCCTGTGTGCAGTCTAGGAATCTGCTTTTAACTGCTGACTGAAGGCACAGTTCTGATCTGGACTGTTAGCCTACCTACTGGGGCCTCATCCAGCTGGGCTGGCTCCCACATTGACCTGGGTCTCTGGAGCAGGCTCAGCCAGCCTCTGGGCAGCCCATCCCAGCTCCTACCTTGCAGGCATCCTTTTTGCCCTCTGCGAAGCCAGCACACAGCATATCGTCCTTGATGGTTTTCAGCTGGAAACTGGAATCGGCATCTTTGCTATAGAGTAGGTTGCACTTGGGCGTATCAATGATGGGCACAGCAAGTTTCTGCAGGATTCGGGGGTTGGGCAGGCGGTCTGGGCAGGGGCGAAACAGCTGGCAGCTCAGTGGACAGTCTTACTGAGGACCCCATGGCCCTGGGCTCTCGATAACCATTGCTCTGCCCCATACCCACTGGACCCATCTGAGTACAGATCACGTGCACCGATATCAACAAAAAGATTGTTGGTTCATTGTGGCCCCCAACCTTCCTGGGACCTTCTCTAGGTATGCCCCCCATTCTTTCCTGCCCCTGCCCCATTACCTTGCTCACTGGGGCTGCCCCAGCCGGTGACCCAGCATGTCATGCCCGTCTCAAAAATGACCGAGGTGTCAGGCACACACACAGGGAGGATATAATTGGTGAAGGTCACAGGTGTCTCCAGTTCCACTAGGGCCACGTCAGCACTGGAGGCCATGCCCTGGTACAGGGGGTTGCTCTCTACCCGCTTCACCCAGGCGTACATGGCATGCGGCCCTGGCTTCACCAGCTGCCGTGCCCCTAGCAGGACCCGGTACAGGGATGTTTCAGAGGTGCTGGTAGGAAAGAGCAGAGGGTTGGTGTCAGGCAGCCTCTCTGGGGCTTCAAAGGGGGTGCTGCTGGAGGGTAGATGGGGAAGGGAAAGAGGAGTTAGTGGGGTTCCTCTGCTGTCAGACACCTCCCTCCTGGCCTCCAGGCCCAGTGTCTCATATCTGTCTTTGCACAGTCTCTTAAAAAAAAATCTCCAGGGGGACACACATCAGGGTAGGGTAGTTAAGGGTGCGTAAGCTGCTTTAATTTCTGACTTCAATTCCTAGCTCCACCCCTGGCCAGCTGGGTGACTGTGGGCAAGTCACCTATCAAGTTCTCTGTGATTGAGTTTCCTTGGCTGTGAAATGGGGACAGTAAGTCCCTACCTGAAAGGCTTGCTGTGAGGAGTGAAGGAGATGACCGCCTACCGGGGTGCAGCTGGCGGCCAGCCAACTAGGGGTTGGCCCAGCTCTGCCCATGAGGCTTGGGCAAGTGAACTACTCCCTTTGAGACTGCATTGCTAAATTTAAGATGTGAGGTTTTAAAGGTTTTGCAGAGCTGTGGTGAGGCAAGAGTTGAGGTGCTTAGGAAACCTTGAAGATCAGGGGCCAGGTGGTTCACAGTGTGGTAGCAGGGATGGGTGGCCTGGGCCTTCCGTTCAGGGATGGTGTGGGTGAGGAGGAGGAAGGGACATTCTACTCCAGTCCTTGGGCTCATCTGTAACCAGAGTTCCAGCTGGAAAGGGGAGTGTCCTGGACTTGAGGTGTGGGAGGGGTGGTCAGGACCAGGGCCAGGGTGTGGGAGGAGCCTGTCAGCATTTTGCAGGGATGGGGCCCCAGGCCTGTCCTAGTGCCTCACTGGTGAGACCAGCAGTGGACCTCCCTGCCCTGTTCCAGGAACAAGGCTGGGAAGCACTGATTGCAGCTGGAAGTTAGCCTTGAGGTTGAACCTAAAAGGTGTTCTGGCCAGGAAAGCGTGTCAATGCTAGAATGGCTTCCTAGCGGGGAGACCATCAGATTGACCATGTGCCCCACCCACCCGTTGGGCATTGTCTGTGGTGCTTCTGGGGCAAGTTCTGGGCTGAGTCAGAGAAGGCGCCCCTGGAGGGGAGGCAAGCCGAGCAGACGGGCTGGGGATAGATCAGAGGTGAGGGAGAGCATAGGGGCTGGGCTGACTCACTTGGAGAAGCAGTGCGCTGCAGTGAGGACCCACCGCTCTGTGATGAGGCTGCCCCCGCAGAAGTGGCTTCCATTTCTCTGGATGCTGACCTGCCAAGGCCACTCACCCTCCAAGGCATCCTGCCCGCCCACCATCCGGTTCAGCATCCTTCGGTGCCCGCAAACTAGGGGAACACAGTCCGGGTAGCACTCACTGGGGCCAATTCCATCGGCTGATTCCCTACCCAACCCCACATTCCAGCTTCCACTTTCTGCTCAGTTCTGGGAGGTCCCTGCCCCTGTTCGGGGAGGTCAGAGGCCTGGGCATTGGGTCAACCTCCTACACAGGCAGATCTTTCCAGTTGTGGAAGACTCCCTGCCCCAGTAAGCCTCATGCTCTTCACCCCTGAAAAGGTGACATTATGGGGAGCGTTGAGATAACATACAGTGGTCTTATCCCAGGGCCTGACAAACAGACTCCCAGAAAGACAGTGGGTGTTAAGAGGACCCCACATGGGGTAGGTGCCTCCAAGGGAGTCTTGTTACTGTTACAGTGATCTTCAGTCTGTCCTTAGCTTCTTTCCTGTCACTTTTTCCTGCCCCTGTCTCTGTGTTTCATGCCTCCATGGGCCTCTTCTGTTGTGTATCAGACCTTCTTCCTGTCTGGCTTCAATTCCACACCTTTTCCTTACTTTGGGATTCCCCATGCCCTGCCCATTTATTCTGAGTCTCCTTCCAAGAGTGTGTGAGAGCCTCTGGCCAGTCTTGCAGCTCTTAGACAACCCCACTCCCTTCCCCTGGCCCAAGGGCCTTGCTGCTTACCACTCGATGCCATGGCTCCTTGAGTCCCTGGAAGGGGAGAAAAGAGGTCGTGATCAGCTAACTGCCAAAGCCAGAATCTGCTCCTCCCCTCCCCACTGCTGGTCAGTGTGGACCCTGAGGACTCAGGGCAGTCCACAGAGGAAACCAGCAAGAGAGGCCAAGGGCCTTCAGTTTCCTCACAGGTTCTCCTTTTGAGGTCTGCAGGCCCAGGCCTATGGGCCAGAGCTTATCTGCAAGTGTGAACAGACTCCTTGCTGTACAGGGTGCCAATCAGGAGACACCAGTGAGGGGAACCCCTTCATGGCTTAATCCTCCTGCCTGAGGCAGGATGGGTCCTCTCATCTCCACAGGGGTCTCTTCCTCTACACCTTGGACTCCTCCTTGTCTGGAAGCTCTGGGGAGGATCCAGCCTTTAGCCCTGGTACTGTGTGGTCTGCATTTCCCACCTGACACAGCCTGCAGTTGGGATAGAGGAAGAGGCCCCAGGAGCTGCCTCTGCATTTCAGAGGTCTGAGTCTTCTCACACAGCCTGTTCTGAGGAGCAAGTCTCCAATCTAACTTCCATCCTCATGCGACAGCCCAGCTCCACAGATCTCTCTGACCTCAGGGGAGTAGAGAGAAGCCAGCCAGTGGTCATCTTGGGTCAGTCTTCCCAAGATTCCAAATTCCCAAGAACTGACCCCTCTCAGGCATTTAAGCATGTTCTACAGTTGGAGCCCACGACCTCCTGCTGGGTAGGGAAGGTGAAGGACAGGCAGAGGGATGGGGATGTGGCTGTTCTGGGGTCCCATCTCCCCAGGATCCACGCCCCCTCCCCATCTCTGGACAGAGGCACAGGGCCTGCTACTAGGCCTTTACAGAAACCTCCACCCCAGCCTTGAGACCCCAGCCAGGGCAATAGTCCCCCCAGTCCAGTTCCAGCAACATTCTGGAAACACCTGCAGAGAGAGAGAGAGAGACCCCCACCCAGCATATCTGGTTTATTATGAGCAGATCTGATCAGAGCTAGGGAGCTAGGGTGGGGGGCTCAGGACAGCCTCTTCCCACCTCAGCCCTCAGCATTTCTCCTAGGCCCCCAATATCTTTGGGGGCCTGGAGGGTAGGGCAGCCACTCCTGAACCTGTCTTCATTCTGACCAGAAGTAACCAGCCCCATGGAAGTGAGGAGCCCTGGGATGAGGGACAAACACAGGGCTGAGCCATCTTCATGGGGTGCCCAAGGATCCTGGATTTCTTTTTAAAGGGTCCCCGTTCTTCCAGCCAGATTCCCAGTCTGAGGGGTGCACTCTCCAGTGCTAAGGGGTTGGGGTTGGACAATGAGCAAGGGGAGCTGTGGACGTGGATAGGAGGAGGAGGATACTGGGGACATGAGAGGGTACAGGCAGACTGGCCACTCCTCACAGGTGCCAAGCAGAAGTGTGAGGTCAGCTCAGGTCAGTGATGGGAACAGGAAGTCTACTGGGAGCATTCTGCTCATGGATTTGTATTCCCAAGGTGTTCTTTTAAATGTCGCTTGGGAGGGCTGCTCCCTCTAGCCCCCCATCTTAGTACAATATAATTTAGATGGATAGCACCAGACCCCCTGCACTTCCTAAGGCCTGATGCTTCTGCTTGCACACGATGCTCCAGTTCACCCCTGTCTGCACTCACCAGCCTCAACATAGTTGTACTTACAGGCTCATTCCGTCTGGATGGGAGTTTTCCAGAGCCTAGTCCTGGTTCTCCCTAGTCATTCCCCTTCCCATCCATGCAGGTGGATCCAGGGTCCACTCCCAGGATCAAGTACACATGCCTGCAGTCCAACAAGCCCCCGTTGAGGCTTCACAGGTGTCCTCATTCCAGCCTAATCAACTCTGCTACTCATTCCTGCTGAGTAGCAGAACCCCCTGGCTTTTGAGGGTTTGCTCACAATACCGCCTCTGTCTGGAGGCCCTCACCTCCCGGTCTTTACAGGTCCAATCTAGGCCTTACTGAAATGCCACCTCCTCTGGGCAGCCCACCTTGCTTGCACTGTCCGTCTGGGAAGCCTGGTTCCCTCTCCTGAGCTCTTGGTCCTCCCACCGGGCCTCACAGAGCTCTGCCCACCTCGGTCATCCTGGAGGAAGAATCACTCATCTCACCTGTGAGCCCAGGCGCTCCTTGAAGGCTGAGCCCACATCCAGGAGCCTGAGCCCAGTGAATGCAGAGGAACCGAAGGACAGTGGCTATGGGGACCGGGCTGACCAGGAGGGGTGATGTGGAGACCTGGGCTCTGCAAGAGGGGCATCCTGTTGGAGGCCTGGGTGAGCCAACCAAGGGGTAAGGCCCCTCATTTTAGCCCAGGGCCCTCATGTTCCTGTAGCTGGTAGGAAGCTCAGCTGGGAAATGGGGAGACCTAAGGCTCCAGAAGGGAAGAGCTAGAGGTGGAGGTAAGGATGGCATTGAAGGAGTCAGGCCTCTGGTCACAGCTCAAATACAGGCCACTGTTTCCACTTTGGTAATGACCTTGATTGCTTAGATGCATGATGATACACCCCCTGGTGGAGCTAGGCTCCCTCAAAGAACGTTATTATCCTTGTGCCAGGAGGCCAGGTGGAGAGGCTAAGGAGTCTGGCTCTTCTCACAGAGGTGCCACCTTGGTGCCCTCCAGCCCCTGGTAGGAAGCCTGGAGCCATGGCTGAACCGCAGCCTGTGGTCACCTGGCTTGGCCCTGGGAGGTGATTCGAGGACAGGGAAGTGAGGCAGTAGCCCAGCTGGCCAGGCTGGGCCAGGAATGCAGGAAGGTTTCCCTGATAGAAAGCAGCCCGCCCGCTAGGAGGGGCCTGGCAGGTGGGGCTCCCTGGCTGGCACCTGCTGACCCTGACCCAGGATTGGAAGATGGAATAGGGGTGCAGGGCCTGCTCCTGTAGTGGGTGCACAAGCCTCCACTCTTGGCCCCCATTCCCTCCCTCACTCCCCACTGAGTTCCCCACCAGGCTTTGGGGGCTCCCAGGTTCAGGTGGCAGCTCGGTCACCCCTCCAGGGGCCCAGCTGTTGGCAGTCCAGGGATTTGGAGTCCAGTAGCTCCTGAGTTCAGGTCCTGTATACATGCAGCCTGTGTCTTTCTCCGGGGGAAAGAGGGAGGCTACATGAGAAGAATAGGCAACAAGCCCAGAGCTGGGCCCATGAGCTTCAAAGCAAGGTGGTGGAAGAGGAGCAATGCTCCTGCCCAGATCACTGCCTCAGAGGTCCTCCTGGACCTGCGCCCACACCCCTATTCTGCCTTCCCCTCTTCACTCTCCCAAGTGGGATATCTGGACCTTCCCATCTGCTTGGGAAGCCCCGTCACTGGGGTGGGGAGGGAAGGTCTATGCTGCAGTCCCAAACCTGGCCAGGGAATTGGAGGCTTGCTGGAGCTCCAGGCAGAGCAGAGGGGGCCCCTCCAGCTGGGGGGCCAACTTCCTCAGCATCCAGGACTCACCAAACCGCAGCAACAGCAGCAGCAGCAGGGTCATGGCTGGCGGCCGCCTCATGATCTCAAACTTAGCTGAAGCTCTAGGCTGGGAACCGTGGTGGTGGGAGCTCCTGGAGCACTAGAGTGAGGTGCCGGCCTCCATGAAATGGGTTTTTATGCTGGAGGTGAGTGCCAGTTTGGCTATGCTGCCCAACCTGTCAGCCCGGCCCGCCCAGCTCCTGTTGGCAGGAAGGAGGCACCCCAGAACCCTAACTCCTCCATGACCTGGCCCTGAACCCCAAGGGGCCAGACCCCTCACCCTAATATACCTTAGGATCTTGGGGCCAGGGTGCACCTGCTCCGTTTATATGCTTGTGGCCTGGGATTCTGCCTGCCACCATGAACTGACCACAGACAGCCCAGTTGACAAGCTTCACACAAGCTGACTGCAGTCTGTCCGCCCATTACACCATCCTAGTTTCATTCATTCATTTGTTCATATTTATTGAGCACCTACTATGTAGTACCAGGCATCAGTGAGCCCGAGTCCTGATTGGGACTTACACTAATGGGGGGTCGGGGGGTAGGGGCAGGGAAAGTCCAGGTTACTGGTGCTTATGGAACAAAGAAAAGCAGAAGGAATGGGAACTGTTAGGGGGATGATTCCCAGCTGACCCCAGTGTCCTTCACTGTCCCCCGGTGCCCCCCACCCCCAGGAAACTGGGTCCCAGAAGTCCCCACCGAAAGGCGCCGGTTCAGGACCTGTCCTTGGGGCGGCACCCTCTTCCTGGGGCGAGGTGAGGGAAGGGGCTTCTCGGAACCGCGGGTCGTGGTGGGCGGGGCGGAAGCTGGTTCTGGGAAGGCCAGGCCGGGATGACCATCCCCAGCGTCCCAGCCCTGGGCGCGGCGGGCCAGGCTCAGGACGTGGGGCCGCAGCGGCGGAAGCAGCTCCGGGAGGAAGTTATTTGGGGCACCCGGCTGACGTCACAGCTGGAGTCGGGGCTCGGGCAGCCGCACCCTGCCCAGGCCGCGGGGTCAGGGTGGAGGCGAAGCCCTGGGCACGGTCCAGCGATCCCCGCCAGGTCTGGGGTGGGGGGCGCTGGGTGGCAGGCAGAGCCCTGCCTCAGTTTCCCTGCATCTGCAATGGGTGCGTGCGTGGATAGAGTGTGCTGGGGTGTGCTGCAGGAGGTAATGGGAGCTGGGGTCGCTGGCCTTTAGGCGGGCTGGGTGTCCGGCGGCCCCCCAACCCTCTGGCCTAGGCTTAGGCGGGTGGCCACCGGCAGCAGGGCTGGGCGGCCGGGCCGGATGCGTGGGGCGGGTCTCCACTTCTCCAACCACGGCCCACCCTGTGTTCGGAACTGCCATCCAGATACTGGCCCGCCTTCTCCCGCCCCCTACCTCCCCTGTCCCTCCTTCGCACTCCACCATCGTTGTCCCAGGAGTTTTCGGGTGGTCTGTTGGGGCGAGCTGGGCCATCTGTGGGGGGCTGCAGGGAGTGAGGGAGCACAGAATGGGAAAAAAGGATTCCAGACTCATCCGTTTGTTCAGTAAGTATTTTTGAGCACATTTGGTACCCAACACTGTTCCAGTTATGGGGAATATCAAGATGAACAAAATAGTCCTCAGCTTATGGTGTAAAAGAGATGGCAACACACAATTTAAGGGAGGAAATGTCTAATTACAAACTGTGGGAAGTGTTTCAAAACGTCTAGGGGACCGCATTCCTCCAGGCCCCTGAAGATCAATTCCCTATCTCAGAGATGGTTCAGGTGCTTTTCAGCCACCTGCTTCCTTTCAGGTGCCTCTCTCAATTTTCTCTGCCCTTTTCTTTTCTTTTTTCTTAATATATATTTTATTTATTTTGACAGAGAAGAGAGAGAGAGAGAGAGAGAGATACAGAGACAGAGAGAGAACTGAACTGGGGGAGCTTCCAGTTCAGCATATGGTTCCGCACAGGCCGGGGCCGGGATTCGATCCTCGGTCCCCAGCGCTGCAAAGTGAGCGCCTAACCCACTGAGCCATCCCGGCTTCCCCTCCTTTTTTCTTAAGTCGATTCTAAGAGTAGCTCTACCTTAAAATCAAGCAAGCAAAAAAGGTCAAACTGTGGCCAGAAAGCGAGGATGCCAGGGACAGGGCAGCTCGGAGCCCCAGATAGCACTGTCCTGACTAGAGAAACAGCAGCCCAGGTTTAACCTAACAACCTTGGGCATGGAGCTTAGAACACCAGGGCTGAATGGCAAACTGGGCAGGGGTTTGGTGTGGGCAAGAAGCTAGGTCCCTTCCTGACCACATCCATCAAACAAATGAGGAGGATTAGACTCCAGAAGTTAATCCCTTCTAAAAAATAGAAGTGGGGAAAGCAGGGATGATGGCTCAGCGGGTTAAGCGCTTGCTTTGCAGCCCCGGAGACCAAGAATCGAATCCCTGCCCAGCCCCTGCTGACCCATGTGCTGAACTGGGGTGTGCTTCCCATGCAGGGGCCCCCAGTTCAGTTCTTGACTGGGGTTCCGCCCCTGGCCAAGGGGGTGTGCCTCCCATGCGGGAGGCCCCCAGCCCACTTCCCGCCCTCCGCAGCCCCTGCCCACCTGTGTAGAACAAAACCTTGTAGAAAATTGATGATGTACACCTGTAGAGACTGCTCTGGACCCTCCCCCTTCTCTCTCTGTCTCTCTCCATCTCTGTAAAATAAATCTTAAAAAAATAAAATAAATAAAAAATAGAAGTGGACATTTATCAACTCTGGAAGGGGAAGCGTTTTCTAATGTTGGAAGTCATAGTGGACATCACAAAAGAAAAGAGATATGGCCAGTAAGCTAAAAACTACAAACAAAATTGGTGACAAAATCAAAAGGCGAACAATAGGAAAAATATTTTCAGGAAATATAGCAAAGTACAGGTACTGTGTTGTCCAAAATGCTCAAGAGATTGATCAGAAAAACACTGAGACCTTAAAGATGAAATGAACTTAGGACACAGACAAGTCACCAAAGAGGAAATTAATTTGGTTAATAGACTTACTGAGAAAAATTCAGCCTCAGTAATTAAATGAATGCAAATGAATGCCACAACAAGGAGATGCCGGTTCTTCTGTATGGAGTTAGCACGCTGCTGGAGAAACGCTATTAGTCAAGACCATGGGGAAATGGGCTGGCTGATGGGCATGTAACTGGCACAGCCCTTTTGTAGATGAGTTTGCTAGGCTGTGGCTTCAGCTTTCTACAATTGTTATCTCCTTTGACTCAATGGCTTCACCACAGGAAGTCTAGCCTAACAGAATAATACAGAAAAAGCATTATGACCAAAGGTGTGAGTGACCAGGTTATTTATATTTGCAAAACAAACAAAAACCCAAAACAAATCAATAAACTAAGCACTAGTTGAGTGTCGGTAAATAAAACATCTTCTTATATAATTTATAAATATAATATTTTAATGAAGATTGGGTAAATATGGCGAATGCTCATGATGTAAGGAGACATGAATAAAGAACAGATGTGAAGATTAGTAGAAAGTATAATACCTATGAAAAAGTTTTTTAATTTCAAAGGAACAGAAGCAACATCCAAAAGGAAAAGTTGGGGAGGGGACGTCGGGCTGGCTCAGTGGTTGAGCGCTTGCTTCGTGGTCACAGGGTCCAGGGTGGGATTCCTGGCCCAGCTTGTGCAGGCCCATGTGCTGAACTGCAGCGCAGCTGGTAGCTGCCAGGATGGCTTGGGGGTGAGGGTTCTAATCACGTATGCAGGAGGTCCCTGGTTTGGTTCCCACCTTGTGCAGCCCCACATCCACCTGTGTGGAGTGAAGCCATGTCACAGCTGGTGACGTGCAGCTGTGAAGACTGCTCTGGGCCCTCCCCCCTTCTTTCTCTTTCTCCTCTCACCTCTCAAAAACAATAAAATAAATTTTTTTTTTAAAGTGGCAGAATGTTCAGCAATGACCAGCTATGACCAGGTCTGTAGTCATATGGATTTCTTCCAAAAGCAGATGACAGGAACTTAGACTCATGGAACACAATGGATATTCCTGGGACCTTTGGTACTGGTCGGTGGAACCCAGTTTCTAGGATCTTCCTTCAACCTTCCAGAGCTTCAGGACCTAGGGTGGTGCTGACAGCTTCCCTTCTAATCCCCCAGGACACTCTACCTCTCTCTGGTGGTGACTGCATTTTCTAATCCCCAGGATGACTCCCTAAACTGGGAAGGTGGCACCAGCTAGAGTATCTTCCTTAAGGAATGTCAGCTAAGAATATCAGAGCTCCTTCTCTGCCTATATCTGTACAAAGATTGTTCATTTTGTCTGAACAGTCTAAGAGAAGGACATTAACTGACTTAGCTTGACTCCTGGCCTTATGATTGGCCAAGGCTAGTCACATGGCCACCATGTGGCCACAGGGCAGAGTTTGTTAGCGGAAAGGAAAAACGAAAGATGATGGTCAGTAAGAAACAATAAGCACCACACTCTCAATCAAATGTGAGAGTGAAAAAAAAGACATTTTTCAGACATGAGAAATCTCAAAAAAATATACCCTTCCCCCACACCATTCTTGGGAAGCCACCAGGGGAAAGCTGTTCTCTGGCTAAAGAGGAATTAACCAAGAAAGAAGATGTGAGCTGTGGAAAACAGATTCAACACAGAAGAAAAGTGAAGGGAGTCTCCAGGATGTCGATGAAGGGAGATTCCAGAATGACAGCTGTGCCACAAGCAAAGAGGGCAATCACTCCTCATTGGAACACTGTGACACAAGAGACAGGAACGTGGACATTGTCATCATCATACCCTCTGCACTCTTCAATCTGATGAAACTACTGAATGATGTGCTCCACCAAAACAAGATGTTAATGATCAAAGAGGAATGCATGAGACCAAGGACATAGAAAACCCAAACCAGGAGAAAGGCAGATGAAATTCCAAGGATGACAGCTAAAGGGACATCCCAGAGTGGAGGGAAACAGGGATCTCAAGGAGGGATGCAGCAGAGAAGAAGAAGAAAAAAAAGGAGTGATATATACCCTAAGGGGATTGACCCTTGTGGAGAACTGGAAAGTCTGGGTGGGTACAAAAAATTGAACAACAACAACAAAGGCAATTATTAACTGCAGGAAAAAATTAAGAACGGAAACATAGTACGTGACAGGGCTTGACCAGCACCCCCAAAGTCTCATCCCATTATGGCAGGGGTGTCAAACTGGTGGCCCGCAGGCCGTATGCGGTCCCCGAGGTAACTTTTTGTGGCCCACGATGCTCTGAAATAAAATGAAAATAGAAAAAATTGTTATGAAGAAAATAGCGCTTAGGGGAGATCGAGGCAGTACCGTGCACACAATTCCCTCGTTAACCCTTTAACTATTGAAGACGAGTATACACGTGGCCCAGTGCCTTTCCTGGGGGCCTGGGAATGTGTATAAACGCGCTGACGCAGTTCCGGCGACATTTGTAAATGTGATGTGGCCCGTGTGAATCTTGCCTGTTGCACCAAATGGCCCGTGTTTTAATTGAGTTTGACACCCCTGCATTATGGCATCAGCCAGATGTGAGGTCTAGGATCTTGTCAACTACATCAGATTTAGGTGCAGATGCAGATTCTTGGGGGTGGTTCCTCTCCATCTGAAGAATTGTGAACTGAAGAGTTGACCCTGCCCACCCAATATACAATAGTGAGGCAGGGACTGAGAACCATAACAGATAATCCCCACATAGCAATCACTGATCCATAGCATTTCTGAAATCCAGCTAGGCACATGCTGCTCCTTCTTCCTACTCTGGGAGCAGGGAGTGTGTGTTGGTAGAGTCCTTGGGACTAAGCCCTACCGTCTGAGCTTTTGTGTCTGGCTCCTGAATCACCCATTCTTTTCTATAAGAAATGGTTTATGTCTGTTGTTGACTAGTTTTCTCTGCCAAACCACTTCCTATCTGTAGAAAGTAGGAAATCTAAAGAACTATTTCTTTCAGTTCAAACTCATTTAATTTGATGACTTAATTTTCATCAGAAATAGTGGAGGCCAGAAGACAATAGAATATCTTTAAAGTGATGATGATGATGATGATGATGATGATACCTGTCAATCCATACTTCTATATCCAATGAAAATATTCTTCAAGAATTGAGAGAAGGGGAAGCCAGGATGGATCAGTGGGTTAAGCACTCACTTTGCAGCGCCGGGGACCGAGGATCGAATCCCGGCCCCAGCCTGTGCAGACTCATGTGCTGAACTGGAGAGTTCCCCCAGTTCAGTTCTCTCTCTCTCTCTGTCACAAACAATAAAAAAAAAAAAAGAAGGAGAAGAATTGAGAGAAATAGGGGAAGCCGGGATGGCTCAGCGGGTTAAGTGCTCACTTTGCAGCCCCTGGAACTGAAGATCAAATCCTGGCCCCGGCCCGTGCAGCCTATATGCTGAACTGGAGTGTACTTCCCATGTGGAGGCCCCTGGCCCATTTCCCACTCTACGCAGTCACTGCCCCCATGTTGAAAACAAACAAATTGATGATGTACAACTATGGAGACTGCTCTGGGCCTTCTCCCTTCTCTCTGTCTCTCTCTGTCTCTGTAAGAAAAACAATAAAATAAATCTTAAAAAAAAGAAAAAAGAATTGAGAGAAATAGACACTTTCAGATAAATGAAAACGAAGAGAATTTATTGCCAGTAGACCCGTACTACAAGAGAAGCTAAAGGAAGGTTTCAAGTTAAAGGTAAATGATCACAGATAAAATTGCAGAGTTTCAAAATGAAATGATGTGGAAAATATGCAGGTAAATATAAAATACTGTTTTTTTCTCTTAATTTTTAAAAAATACATGAGCATTTATGTTACAGACTCCATATTATGGAGTCTGTAACATATGTAGATATACCACATTGAACACTGATAGTATAAAGTATGAAATGAGGTAAATGTGCCTAAATAATTGCAAATTTCATACATTTTACATGAATTAGTACAACATTAACTTTCAGTAGACTCTGAAAAGTTAATAATATCTACTTTTTATATTTGTTTTGGGGGTATCTCATGTATTCAAATCAAACTATCAGTAACTGATATCCTATTAGGAGCCTGATGTGTTAACTTCTCAGAAGACACCCAATACTGCATTTCATTGGTTTGTACAAGAATTTTCACCCTGGCTAAAAATTATTTAAAAGTGCCTGTAATTTATCTCTGACTCTGACTCTGACTCAAGTAAGAGATAAAACAGTCCATCAATTTTTATTTTTATTTATTTTTTAAAGATTAATTTTATTCCTTGAGAGAAAGTGAGAGAGAGAGAGAGAGAGTTACAAGTGGGGAGGGCCCAGAGCAGTCTCCACAGTTATTATACATCATTAGTTATAACATAGTTTTATTCCACACAGGTGGATGGGCCACACAGGCAGGAACTGAACCAGGGGCAGTTTAGCATATGGGTTTGTACGGGCCGGGGCTGGGACTCAATCCCTGGACCTTGCAGTTATAAGGCAAGTACTCAACCAGTTGAGCTATCCCAGCATCCCCAGTCCATCAGTTTTTAAAAGCTATTTAATAAAGTTGGCCAATCTGATCCTTGACACTTGATTCTTTTAATTAGGGTTAGGTTGATTAAAAATTTAGGTACAAAATATGTTCCACTTATTTTTCACAATACTTGTGATGGTTCTCAGACCCTTCTACCAGTTCAGAATAATGCCTCAGAGCCATTATTCTGAACTGGTATCCAACTAACCACCCAGTGTCAAAAAAAGACCAAAGCCTCACGCTCAAACATGGTTCTTTAGGGGCTTGTTTTGAAGAGGGTGGTCAAGAAATTCTAATGAGAATGATGCATACCTGGATGAACTAAGAAGGTGCTGATGGAAGAACAAGGGCAAACATCACATGGATGTGGCCTGTCACCTATTAGTTTAATGAAAACTGGTCTTGTTATATGTCATTTCATTCAAAGTTGCAGAACGTATTGACGAAGTTAAGTGAAGACTTACTGTTCTGATTTCATTTCCTTTGGATATATACCCAGAAGTGGGATTGCTGTATCATATGGTAATATTATTTTTAATGTTTTTAGGAACCTCCAAACTGTTTTCTATGTCTCTATCAATTTACATGCCCACCAGCATTGTACAAGGGTTCACTTTTCTCCATACCTTCAGCAACACCTGTTAGCTTTGTCTTCTTGATAATAGCCATCCTAACAGGTATGTGGTTATATCTTATTGTGGTTTTCATTTGCATTTCCCTGATGATTAGTTATGTTGAGCACCTTTTCATATACCTGTTGGCCACTGTATGTCTTCTTTGGAAAAAAATGTCTATTCAGGTCCTTTGCCCATTTTTAATTTGGTTATTATTATTACTATTGAGTTGTGTGTGTTCCTTATATATTTTGGATATTATCCCCTTATTATACAGGGTCCAGCAGAAGTAATGCCCTTTGTAATGAGCTGGTAATCTATATCAATTTTTTTATTATAAAATCATAAGTATGTATGATTTTGCTATACTACTTTAAAAAGGGTATTATTTCTGCTGGACCCTGTATATATAGCTCACAAATATTTTCTCCAATTCCATGCCTTTTTATTTTGATCATTTTTTTTGCCATGTAGAAGCTTTTCAGTATGATATAGTGTCATTTTTTTATTTTTGCTTTTGTTGCCAATGTGTTTAGTATTAAAACCAAAAAAAAAAAAAAAAAAAAAGGTCAAGGAGATTTCCCCATTTTAATTTGAGAGTTTTACAGTTTTAGGTCGTACATTTAAGTCTTTAAAGATGTATTTTATTGTCTTTGATATATAGAGAATGACAGAGACAGAGAGGGACAGAGAGAAGGGGCAGAGCCTAGAGCAGTCTCCATAGTTGTACGTCATCAGTTTTCCACATGGTTTCATTCCATACAGGTGGGCAGGTGCAGTGCAGGGTGAGGACTGGGCTGGGGGCCTCCCACATGGGAGGCATGCCCCCCTTGAGCCAGGGGCTGAACTGTGGAAGGGGGAGGGGAAGAACCAAACTGGGGGCCTCCCGCATGGGAAGCACACCCCTGTTCAGCATATAGGTCTGTCTTCACAGGCCAGGACAGGGACTGGGACTTGATCCTGGGACCCTGGGGCTGCAAAACAAGCGCTCAACCTGCTGAGCCATCTCAGTTTCCCTTACATTTAAGTCCTAATCCATTTTGAGTTAATTTTTTGTGTATGGTATAAGGGCCTAATTTTATTCTTTGTATGTGGATATCCCAGCACCATTCACTGAAGAAACAATTTTTTCCCTATTGTTGTGTATTCTCAGCACCCTTATCAAAGATTAATTGACTGTATATATGTGGTTTTATTTCTGAGCTCTCTATTTGGTTCCATTAGTCTATGTGTCTGTTTTTATGCCAGTACTATACAGTTTTGATTATTATAGCTTTGTAATATACAGTAGAGGGGAAGCCCCCAGTTCGGTTCTCGCTGGGGCAAGCTTCCCATGTGGGAGGCTCCTGGTTCAGCTCCCACCCTGGGTGTGCTTCCCATGTAGGAGGCCCCCAGCTTGTGGGAGCCTGCCTTCCATTCGGGAGGCCCAGGCCTGGTTCCTGCCCTGTGCAGACCCACACACACTTATGGAGTGAAACTATATTGAAAACTAATGATGTACAACTATGGAGACTGTTATGGGCCCTCCTCCTTCTCTCTGTATCTCTCTTTGTCAAAAACAATAAAAAAAATAAAATAAAATAAAATAAAAGAATATATACAGTAGACTCTCAGTTAACCAGCACCCATGGGGATTGGTAGATGCCAGATAAATGTAGTTTGTGGCTGCTTGAGAGTTACTATTAAAAATAGGCCTAATACTATACCCCATACTATACCATACATAAACTCTATATTGCCTTGATTTTCATATTAAATTTACTATTAATATTAAAGGCAAATTAAGACAAATAAAAAACAAACAACTTAATGTAACACAGTTTTATCGTAACAACAGCTTTATGAATGCAGTGTGCAATTTTAGTTAAATTGCATTCCATAAACTTTTCAACTTAATGAACTTCACTAACATTTTTAACTTCAAGTAACTTAGAAAAGAACACATATACACACTCAAAACTGTTACAGTAGGGATAAAGCAGCAACCTTTTGGCTTTCCTGAGCCACAGTGGAAGAAGAATTATCTTGGGCCACACATAAAATACATTAACATTAACAATAGCTGATGAACTAAAAAAAAAGTCACAAAAAAATTTCATAATGTTTTAAGAATTTGTGTTGACCTCATTCACAGCTGCACTGGGCTGCCGGTAGGACATGCCTGTGGTAGAGAGTTTAGTGGGTAGGCCACACCAGGATCATCAGGATCTAATAATGTAACTAGGACAGGATCAGGAGAAGTGGATGTGGATGGTTTGGGATCTACCTCAGTAGATGATGCTGTACTGGCAATTGCATGCAACTTTCTTGAAAAATGAATAAATATCAGCTTGCTTTGAGGCCCTACACCTCTCACGCAGTCAGGTTTTGCATGAAGTGCAGCTCCATAGCATGCTGAAAAGTGAAGAAGTGTTGCTGTTTTGCAAAAGCTATTACAGTTACAAATGCTACAGGAGCTCTCTGCCAGGATACTTTTCCATCCCATCTTCATCACTCTCTTCCTCCTCTGCAACATTCATTTTTCCATGTTTCTGTGATGTCTTCTGTATCAAGTGTATGCGTTACTGGAATAGCCTCATCCATAGCAAGCCACTAATTGAGTTTGTCTCAAGACAAAGTCATTTTGTTGTTGGCAGAGTCAACTAACTCACAGATTTCATCATAAACTCTGCTACTGGCAGCTGCACTATTGAACGGAAACTCCTCAAAGTCAGTGTAGGAGGAGGAGAATTCCACATCACAGCTGGCCACAACTTTCTCCAACATTTTTGTAACATTTCACTTCTCACAGAATCCAAAGCACAACTGACAGTGTAGACAGGATCTTTGAGATTATATTTTTTTCTAAAAGTTCAAAATTGTTCCTTCAAAATTTGTCATTTTTCTAATGAAGTCACACCTGTAAAACATTTTTACATTCTGTATCACTCCCTGATCCATTGGTTGGATCAGACTTGTGACTTTAGCTGGAAGATAACAAGAAAATGTTGCCATTACGAGCTCTTCCTCAGGAGGATGTGCATGACAGTTATCCAGGAGCAATAGAATTTTACTATTCTCTGGTATTCCTTTCTTCTGTAAATTTTCTTTAACACTGGGGACAAACAAATAATAAAACCATTTGATAAAAATTTCTGCGTCCATTCAACTGTTTGTTACTCTGCATGATAATCTACAAGAAGGTTATTTATGCCTTTAAAACACCTTAGTTTTGGGGAAGCCGGGATGGCTCAGTGGGTTAAGCACTCACTTTGCAGTGCTGCCTGGAACCATATGCTGAACTGGGGAGTGCCCCAGTTCAGTTCTCTCTCTGTCTCTGTCTCTGTATCTCTCTCTCTCTCTCAAAAAAAAAAAAAAAATTAAAGCACCTTAGTTTAGCAAATTTGCCAACAACACACAATTTTACCTTAGGATTTCCCAATGCATTTGCACAAACGAGCAGTTATATGCTTTTTATTTAGCTTGAACCCGTGAGCTACTTTTCATAACCACCAGCCAAAATAGAATTAGGCAGACACTTTCATATTAATCCAGTCTCATCTGCATTAGAAATCTTCTCTTGGGTCAAGCCATTTTCTGTAACCAATTCACAAAACACATCATGAAATGAAGCTACAGCCTCAAAATCAACAAATTTTAGCTCACCTGACAAATCAGCTTATAGATGCCGTGATAAACCTTGAATCAGGTAAACCAGTCACTTGAAAATGAACACTGACCTTCAATGTTCATTTTCTCATAAAATTCTCTCACTTTTTTCTACAACATGCATCCAGAAATATAACTGCCCTCAGACCTTTTCAGCAAGAACCACTCCTACAGGTCCTGGTCAAGCATTTCTTTTTGGGGTGTACGAAGAGTATGATGCTTCTCCACAGTCTTGTCACTCTCTGACTTAACAGAAAGCTCCTTTGTCTTCTGAGATTGAGCCTTACTGTCATCACAGATCACTGATGAACAGACATTAAATTCCTCCATGAGCACTGCACGACTCTCACCTTTCTCAAGCCTCGTGCATGTTTCCATCTTCTGCTTGAGGGTAGCCCTATGCATTCACACTTACTTGGGACCTGTTACAGCATACTTGGGGTTGGGTGGGAACACAAAATTTGAATAATAATAGATTCCAACCAACCAGTATGTTTACACATGGTGAATTGGCTGGTGTGGGGGACAAACATGTGGTGCATAAAGCATTGGGCTTATTCACTGTGCAGCACAGCATGCCAAGTTTAAACTCACACTTCCACTAGAAATTTATTTTAATTTTTACTTAAAGTATTATTTCTTTGATTGTTTTTTATTTTTTATTTTTGCCAGTTGCTTGAGAGTGCTGGTTGCTTGAGTTCTGGTTAATGGAGAGTCTACTGTACTTTGAAATCAGGAAGTATGATGACTTAAACTTCGTTTTTCTTTCTCAAGATTGCTTTGACTCTCTAGGATCTTTTGTGGTTTCATATAAATCTTAAGATTTTTTTCAATATTTATTTTATTGTTTTCGACAGACACAGAGAGACAGAGAAGAGGGAGGGCCCAAAGCAGTCTCCATAGTTGTACGTCATCAGCTTTCGACATGGTTTCATTCCACCCAGGTGGGCGGGAGCTGTACACAGTGGGAAATGGCCTGGGATCCTTCTGCATGGGAGGCATGCCGCCTCGAGCCAGGGGCTGAACAGGGTGTGGGGAAAAGAACTGAACTGGGGGGCCTCCCACATGGGAAGCACACCCTGGTTCAGCATATGGGTCCACACAGGCCAGGGCCGGGATTTGATCCTTGGTCCCCAGGGCTGCAAAGTGAGCCATCCCAATTTCCCCCTAGACTTACAATTTTATTTATTCTCTTCTCCTTTTTTCCCTTGGCTAGTCTAGTTAAAGGTTTTTCATCTTTATCTTTTCAAAGATAAAAATCTTTGCAATGATTTTAATTGAAATGAGAAAAATGTTGATTTTTTAAAAAATTGTCTTTCTAGTCTCTACTTTATTTCTACTGTAATCTATTTATTTCTTTGGGCTTATTTTTTTATTCTTTTACCTAATTCCTTGATGTGTAAAGTTAAGTCATTTATTTGAGATCTTTCTTTTTTGTTAATGTGGGTATTTATCACTCTCAACTTTTCTCTTAGAACTATTTTACTGTATTCCATAAAATTTTTTTTAAGATTTATTTTTATTGTTTTTGACAGAGAGAGAGATACAGAGACAGAGACAGAGAGAAGGGGGAGGGCCCAGAACAGTCTCCATAGTTGCACATCATTCGTTTTTCCACATAGTTTCATTCTACAGGTGGGCGGGGCTGCACAGGGCAGGAATTGGGCTGGGGTCTTTCCCCGGTGAGAACTGAACTGGGGGCACTCCCCAGTTCAGCATGTGGGTCCACTCGGACAGGGGCCAGGATTTGATCCTTGGTCCCTGGGGCTGCAAAGTGAGCGCTTAACCTACTGAGCCATCCCGGCTTCCCTTGTATTCCATAAATTTTGATGTGTGTTTCCATTTTAATTTCTCAAGATAATTTTTTATTTCCCCTTGATTTTTTTTTCAACTCATTGGTTGCTCACAATTGTAATGTTTAGTTTTTACATATTTATAACATTTTCTCTTATTATTGATTTCTAATTTCATACCATTGTGATCAGAGAAGGTACATATGATTTTAAAAAAATATTTATTTTATGGTTTTTGAGAGGTGAGAGAGAGAGATTGAGTGATTGAAGAGAGCTTTGGACACAAAAGCGGCATGGACCAGGTATGGAGTCAGGAGCCCTCAGTTACACTGAGGAATCAGTAGTCCTTTCTAGATGGACCAAAGAAGGAAGTAGGAGATGCATCTGAAAAGTTGAGTGTGAGGAAGCCAAGATGGTTCAGCAGGTTGAGCGCTTGCTTTGCAGCCCTGGTGTCAGGATCAAATCCCAGCCCCGGCCCATGCAGACCCATATGCTAAGCTGGGGTGTGCCCCCAATTCAGTGCTTGCCAGGGCCCATGTGGAAGGTCCCCAGCCCCGTTCCTGCTCTGTGCAGCCCTGTGCCCACCTGTGGAACGAAACCATATCAAAAACTAATGACATACAACTATGGAGACTGCTCTGGGCCCTCCTTCTCTGTCTGTCTTGCTCTCTCTGTCAGAAAAACAAAAAACAAAACAAAAGTTGAGTGTAGCTACTGATATGGAGCTTATGACTGGAGAATAAATAACAAAGGGGGAAGCCTGGATAGCTCAGAGGGTTGAGTGCTCGTCTTGCAGCCCCAGGGTCCAAAGATTTTATCCTGGCTCTGGCTGTGTGGAACCATATACTAAACTGGGGTGTTCCTCCAGTTTGGTTCTCGCAGGGGCAAGCTTCCCATGTGGGAGGCCCCCCGGTTTGTGCTTCCCATGTAGGAGGCCACCAGTTTGCAGGGGCATGCCTCCCATGCGGAGGCCCCTGGCCTGGTTCCTGCCCTGTGCAGCCCCACGCCCACCTGTGAAGTGAAATTATGTGAAAACTGATAATGTGCAACTACGGAGACTGCTTTGGGCCCTCCCATGCTCTCTGTCTCTCTCTGTCAAAAAAACAATAAAAATAAATCTTAAAAAAAAAAATAGGGGGAGGTGGGAGTGGACACCAGATATATGGTGATAGAAGGGGAGCTGATTCTGGGTGGTGGGCACATAATGCGATGCATGGGTGATGTGATGTGGACTTATACATCTGGAAACTGTCTAATTGTTACCAATCAATGTCACCCCATTAAATTTAACAATAAGATTAATTAAAAAAAAAAAGACCTTAAACTGTAAATGAATCTGTAAAGTCAGGTTCAACTGTCAAAGGATAATAAGTGTCTAGGATAAAAAAAAATTGGGGATGGAGGTGGTAATAGTGCTATTAGATTTAATATAAAAAAATAGATTTAAATCAGCTATTTTTATAATATTTCACAAAGAAGGTCACATCTGATCAAACCCTTGAAAGAGATGTGAGAGTGACTTATATGGACATCTGGGGGAAAAGCAAAGAATTAGGGAAGAGTGGCCATTGTGATAAAAGGAAATCAGCAAAATAAATAAATAAATAAATAAAATTAAAAAAATAAAGAACATCCCCTAAATCCATTCTGTCAGGACTTGATCTTTGCCCCACAGCTGACCATTCTGTCTCAGCCTCGGCAGTGAGAATACTAGCCCTTTTCCAGATCCATCTCTCATCACCCTCCCCTTAGCCTTTCCATTCCAACCCAACCTCCTAGACCCTCTACAAAGCCAGGCCTTTGCTAGGCAGTGCTCTCAGCCTGGGGTTTCCACATCTCTCTTTTCTTTTGATAACTCACCTCTGACTACAAGCCCCACTTGTCTAGGCTGGGTCACGGCTTCCTTGCCTCCTCCAGAAAGAATGATTCACTCTTTGGCACTTTGACCTGCCTTTTTCAGTGCACTTATCACACTCATAGTAATTGTTTACTATCTCTTGCCCCATAAAATTGAACTCCCTGGGGCCATGGATTCTTACACTCATCTATGCAGCCCCATCTCTACAGAGGTCTGACACACAGTGAGTACTGAACAGTCTTGAACAAACAGGCTGGTCTCCCTATTTCTGTTCACTCATCTCCTCAATGTGTCCTGCATACAGGCCTGATTCCTGTCCTAAAGCAAAGTTTGGATTATGTCAACCCTAACTGAAACTCCCTCCCTGACATACCTTTACCAGGGAAACTCTTTACTCTTTCAATTGTTGGCATTCAAGGCCTTGCAATGAGAACTGTAAGGAGAGTTAGAGAGAAAAAGGCCGGGTTACAGATAGGGCTTAGTACATAATTTCCTCCCTCACTTACTTCCTCAAGTGTTCATTGAGAATCATGGTCAGGACCTGTGTAGAGGCCTTAACAAAGAGGAAACTGATTATATTTCTATGCTAGCCTCCAAAAGACATGGGCCTTATTCTCGTGTCTATCTACCCTGGCCAATTTCCGGCTCAAGGGGTGTGCTGGTGAATGAATGTGTAACAACCAACTCTGGGGGATAGGGGAGTTATTTCTACAGTTTGCCAATACTGTGGTGTAAGTATTCCCATCATGGCCCACTGTCAAGCTACTAACATGAATGTGGGGTTGGAAATAAATGTATAACAGCACACCATTACACAGCATTTCCACCATGCAGATATATATAATAGATACAAAAATCTTTGCTACATTGTAAAATGTAGCAAAAGAATTAGGAAGTGGTGAATTTGGGTATTTTCTACCTTTGCTTTTAATTTATTTAATTGTAGGCTGACATAATCCAATTTTTAACAATGACTTTAAAAAGATAATGTATTTGACATCCAGCTTGCAAAATTCTGAAAATTTAACCACGAGCTCTAGCGACTCTGTATAAGTCAGTTCAGCACACCAGTGTCTTTTCGTTTTGGATGGTTCATACTTTACTTCGTGAACAGAGCTTTTAAGTGCTAGGAAACTCCAGGCCAGGAGGAAGAAATGGATTCAGTGGGGAGAGCGAAGGCCGGCTCTAGTGCCTCACAACCGCCACCGGGGGGCGACAGACACAGGCCAATACGCAGGCTGATGCCCGAGGGCGGAAACCCCTGGGTTTTGCGGCCCCTCCTCTGCTCCTGGACCCTGTAGACCTTTTTGGGGACGTTCCGGACCAGAGGGAGGATGTCAGGGGCCTGGGGGCGCGGAGGGGCCGCGGAGGGGCCGCCCACACGGCAAGTACTGCACTCGGTGTCAGGCTCCCCTTGAGAAAACCCGGCTGTCAGTCCGCTGTTACCCACCTAGTCCCGAAGCCCCCACAGGGCTGAGCCCTGAGCCCCCACCCGACTTCTTCTGCAGCCGGAAGTCGTTCTGTCCCTCCGCCTTCCCGGCATCCATCGCGCAGAGGCCACAGTTCTGCTGGATGGGGATCCAGAACGAATTCAGGTCATTAACTGGGGTTAATTAATCACATCACAGTTTATGTTTTCCCGGGTCCTGAGCCTGTCTGGATGAATGCCGGGGGACGAGGGACAGGAGCTAGCTAGCCCTTGAGTCACCACCCTGAGGCAACAGCACCCTGGACATCAGAGAAGCTGCTGGTGGGATTGCGGACGCGGGTGACGCCCCGCGCCGTCGAAAGGCGGGGAGTTGGGTACGAAAACCTGTCCTCAGCCGACTGTTCGAGTGATCTCGGGCAAGGCATTTAACGCTGATGGAACTGGGTTTCCGCAGCAGACACTGTTCGCTGCTCGCCCCCTCCCCCCATCTGTATTCCTTTCTTCCTTGTTGGCAGATAGTGTCCACCCCTTCAGATCTACCTGATCGGACTCCGCCAAATGCTGGCTCCCCGGAAATACCATCAAAATAACCTGTTGCTAAGACAAAACTGAGCTTATTGCTTCCCTTCTTTAGGAAGAGCACTATATTGAAAGAGTTCTTAGCCCAGTAGCGGTGGAAAGAGCAAATTTGAGGTATTAAGGTTTTGGGATCTGATTTAAGGTGAGACTTTCAAAAAGATTTTTATTTAAAAAAATGTAGCTAACATACAACGTATCAGTTTCAGGTATACATCATAGTTGTTCAACATTTATATATCTAAAGAAGTGATCACTGTAAGTGCAGCAATCATCTGACACCATACTATAATATCACAATATTATTGACTATAGTCACTGTGCTGTATGTTACATCCCAACAACTTACTTGATTTATACCTGGAAATTTGGATCACTTAATACTGTTCACCTCCTTCCCTTTAAAAATTTTTGAATTACAGTTGACATTCAATATTAATTTATATTTCATGTGTACAGCATAGTGGTTAGACATTTGTATAATTTAAGAAGTGATCCCCCTGTCTAGTATTCACCTGACACTATACATAGTTATTACCATATTATTGACTATATTCTCTATTCTTTACTCCACATCCCCATGACTATTTTTTTTTTTTTT
>PVKE010005616.1:0-58182 GCA_004027555.1 Craseonycteris thonglongyai
TGTCCCCAAACTGCTCCTTCTCCCTCCCTCTCCCGCTCTCCCCTTTTTCCTCTAACCTTTGTGTGTTGTTCTGCGTTGTGTGGTTCTCTCAGTTGAGGGTGCTTCTCAGGGTTTCCCCTGTGGGTTCCTTTTTGTTCGTAAGTCCCTTCCCAGGTAGATGTCTGGGTTCTCCTCTCATGCCGCCATCTTGCCCCTCTCCTGTCTGGATCCCCATTTTTCAGACGAGGCACCTGAGCCTAACAGAGGCTCATCACCTTGCCTCTGATCGCACAGCTAGGATGTGGCAGGACTGGGGTTCAGACCAGAGGTGAGTCAAGGCGTGACCTCTACCCATGGGAGGAGTCTCAGAGCTGCTGCCATCAACCTGAGGGCTCCTCAGAGATCGGACCATCGTAAGCATGACACTAAATTTCCTGATCTCCTTCATTTGCCTCTCCCCATAAGGAAGAAATCATCTCTCTCCCTGCCCCTGACTACCTGTTTCTGTAGCCCTCGTATCTCAGGAAATGAGAATTTGAGGACTAAATTATGAGGCCATGTTGAAAGGCTAGCATTTGTTTATTGATCTTTTGCTATGTTCAAGCTCTGCACCAGGCATTTCTTTTTCCTCATCCACACTACAAAGTAAGCACCCGCTTAATGATGAAGAAACAAGACCAGAGCTGCTCAGAACTGCTTTAGGACATGTGGATCCGATCTTCCCTGCACTCTTGCAGAGCGCTTCGGTTGCTGAGTGTGGTGAGGTTCACACCTCTGGGTAAGGAGCATCCATCAGGGACGCTGATGATGGGCTTGCTGAGCTCTCTACTGACACCTGCACTGGCAGCTAGAGTCGCAGACCCTCCTTGGAGCACATGGTGGTATAGGGCATCTGATCTAGGTGGTTCCTAAAATGAAACCCAACATGAGGGCAGGCAGGGTACAGTGTACCAGGGGCTCTTGTCTAGCTGAGGGACCAGGACTCTCATTTCTTGAGCGCTCACCAGGCAATGGAAGTGCCATCCCCCAGGATGCTCAGGATCTCCTTCCTGTCCCTCAGCTAATGGGAGAGCTAGCAGGTCTGTATGATATGGTTCTGGCGGAAGACATTTTTACCTAGGAAAATAACCAAACAACAAACAAATAAACAAATTGTTCTGTTCTCCAGTGACCTGGATGTAGGATACAGAAAAGACACAAAAGAGACTGAACTGTTAGGAGCCTCTGACCTGGAGCTAGAATGGGGTTCTAGGTGAGAGTTTCCCCAAACAGTAGAGACAGGCAACACTGAGGCATTTGTCCCTTCTTACAGCCCTTGAGACTCCTAGTCCTTCACAAGGAATATGTGTAACCAGGCTCCTCCCTGTGCCAGGGATCAGGGATTGGTGGCTGAATCAGGGCTGGTCTAGATTGGAATGTGTCCATGGTCGGGGACTCTCCACAGGATCTTGCTTTTTGTGCGGGTGATCATGCAAGCTTCCTGAATGCCTCTCAGGTAAGTCCAGGCCAGTTGGTGAAAACAAAAACCGTAAAGCTGCAGGACTATCACTGACCTGTCTGTTTGCACACTGCCCCATTGGGTGATTGCACCCTTCCTGGTGGTGGTCCGGGTCATCAAGGACATGTCTCCACAGATCTCCAGATGCTAGTCCTGGCCGATGAGCTCCTCCCATTTGTCCAGTGGTGACGGGGGGACCTTGACTCTAGTATGTTCCCCTAGAGAGCCTCTGTTGACAAGGCTGGGCTCTTTCTCTGTCTCTCCATACCTTCTGTTTAGAATCCCTCTCTTTCCAGAACAGATGCATTATAACATAGTAAAACCATTAAGCAAATTTTGTAAAGTGAGGTCTATATTCTCAGAAACTTTTATTGCACAATTAATTCTCTCATAATAGTCTGAAATCGGTTTGGATGTTAGGAGTAAGTTAGGATGATAACAACCTTTTGGCAGACCAGAAAACATTGTTTTTCAAGAGAAAGAATCTCTACTGTCCTGGGGTTGTGCTAGATCTGAGGAAAAGCTGAACTCCAATGTTAGGGAGCAAATGTGTTAAGCAAGAGGAAATCTGAGAGGCCAGCCCTAGGCCTCCTAAGCAAGGAACATTAGGGGCTTCCTTTCATTCATCTGGTGTCATCTGATCACAGTTGGTAAGTGAGAGACCTGATGGGACATAATGTGACGGGCAGATCCACTGGGAGAGTGCAGCTCTGTCTCCATGTCCTTGTGTTGAGTGGCTCAACTCCATACAGCAGCTCTGGGCCTCAGGCCAGAGCCCACCTGAGTGACATCCTGGGATGTCCACCCTTCCACTGAGTCTGCCAATGCCCAGGCCAGCCAGCAGCCTCTTGTCCTGTTGTCCAGGGGAATGACCCTTACTCTAGCCCACTGTGCTGAAGACATGGAGATGGGAGAAGAGACCCTCTAATCACCACACCTCCACATTCCCGTGGGAACGGCCAAGGTGTGGATCCAAGTGGTACCTGGGTGCCCCCTGTTCCATCTACTTTTGGAAAGCTGTTAAACAAATACTTTTAAGACCCAAAGCTTTTCTGAAAGAAGGGCTTATCGAACCATATGGTCTGGAGTAGGTGACTAGTCCCAAAGTTCTGGGATAGGTGACGAGTCCATAAGAAAGAAGTATTTGGTGCTTTTGGATTGGTTGTGGGCAACAGTCTAGAAAGATCATGCACAAACAAGAATTGTAGGTTCCTGAGGGTTAGTAGTGCTTAGCTATTTTCTTTAGATAATTGTATAAATAGTCACTTAGAAATTACTTCCAAATTTCAACATAAACTCAGGATTGTGAGCAGTCTTTGTTGGTTTTACCCTGCAGTTGTTAATTGAGTCAACTTTCTGTCTCTTCTTTCAGCCTCTGGCCTGCTGTAATTAATTTAAGACACCTCAGAATTTTCTCTTTGTCAGTAGAAACTATGGAACTTAAGATCTGAAAGGTAACAAAGGGCATTACAGGAAACTGGGGGTAGCTGTGATCCAGACCATGGGCAGCCATCCATTCCTGATGATCATCAGCTGGCAGTTTGTCTCAAGTGATCACCTACTTGCCTCTTATCCCCAAGCCTCTCTGTCCTGATAGTCACTGTGGGCCCCGGAAGGCAGACTCAGTGTCCCAGCAGCAGGACACCCACTAGGTGTTCTAGAACTAGGATAGTGCATCACCCAGAAGCATAGGCTCTATCCTAAATGCCAGAGAATAAGACAGAAGCCTGTGGTCTTCCTACAATTTGTGAGGGCTTAATCATCATCCCATGGCTCAGGACAGGCAACAATTAGAGGTGAGGAAGCCAATTTAGTACGGATAGAAAATGCCTTCCAGATATGGGGCAATTTACATAACAAATAATCTTAATCTGGTTAAAAGAGAGATAGAAAGAAAAGAAGGGAATGAAGGAAGAAAAGGAAACGAAGGAAGGAAGGAAGGGAGGGAGGGAAGGAAGGAAGGAAGGAAGGAGGGAGGGAGAGAGGGAAGGAAGGAAGGAAGGAAGGAAGGAAGGAAGGGAGGGAAGGAAGGAAGGAAGGAGGGAGGGAGGGAGGGAGGGAAGGAAGGAAGGAAGGAAGGAAGGAAGGAAGGAAGGAAGGAGAACAAAGAGTAAGGAAGGGAAGGGGAGGGAAAAGTAGGGAAGGGAAGAGAAGAGAAGGGAAAGGAAGTGAAGCAAAAAAGAAAATTAGCCCCCCAGGACTGTTTAAGCATTTGGTTTAAGTAAATATGTGGGCCTTAGGCTGGTTTGTGAACTAGGAAGATGTTTGGTAGAGGGTTCAGATAACATTGGCAGAACCACAAGGCTCTTTTAGAATTTCACAACCCCAGGGCATTTATCCAAGAGAGAAGAGATGCTCCAACAACAAAGCAGGATTCACTCTCACCTTATCTTCCCAGGATCACCTTCATGTTGTCAGGGTCATAAACTACAAAGCTGACCCTGCTCCCCCATAATCATTGAGGACAGGCACATGGGAATTCCTCTACCTTTTTCTGGAGCTGTTGTACCTCCTGGTCTTTTTGGAACTGTAACCAAGGGACAGACAAAGCAATAAAACTTTCTTTTCAGGTCCAGCACTTGGAGTGGTGGTGAAGGGTAGGATGGCCACAGGAGATAGTTCTGGATCTATCAGTGATGATTAGGAGTTTGGAACTGTTTCTGATGAGCTAGGCTCTGACCTGATTCTTGCTCTTAGCCAAGACTTAGTCTAAGGAAGGAAAGCAAAGCAAAGGCAAAGTCATGAAGGCGTGGTGTTTTAGGGAATGGTGAGCAGTTCAGTGTAAGGAAGGGGTAAAAGATGGGTGAGCAGTGGAAGACAGATGGAAGTAAAGGTAGGTTGTGACTGGTGATGGGCCTTGCCTTCCATCACGAGCAAGAAACTTTTTATAGGCACTACCAATTTAAACCCCACGATAGTTTTGTAGCAAGGTACTGACATTATCCCACAGGCCACGGAGTGAGAAATTTTCTGGTGGCAGAGAGACTGGCTAGAAGGCCTAATCTATAACCATGGCATCAGCATGACTTTAGAAGAGTGGTCAGACTTGAACTATGTCAAAGATAGAGACAGCAGTTTGTTAAGCAGAACAGGAAGAGAAAGGACCTGTGAACACTTCAGAGAAGTCACCAGCAACCCCTTAGGTTACCAGAGTGTCAGTTAACCCCTGAGGCACCACTAGGCTCATTAAGAAGTCTGAGTTAGACCCTGAGGAGAGCCTAAGTTTCTATTAAAATACCAAGCACATATAGGAAGCATCCATACTAAGGTGGGCTGAGGTGAGCACAAAGGTTTCCTGAGCCAGCAAAGTAAAGAGAATTGACTTTGGGCTTCTACCCTAACTTTCAAAACATGGACTAAAGAAAGGCCTTCGGAACATGAATGTTCTGGAATCTTGGACATTTTAATCTATTCTCATCACTACACCATAAATTTCTGCACTGGGTCTTGGTCCACACCCTGAACATAACTTCCTCATCTGGGCACAAATATTAGTATCCTTTGTAGATCCTGGGATTGTCTCTCTGACTTATAAAACTTAGCCCCTATCTCAGTAATGGAATTTTTTCTAATTTCTCAGTTTAGTTCATTCAAATCAGGCTGATCTCCCCTCTCTCTTTTCCTACATCCTCCTTCTTTGGCAGCTCATGTATGTCCTCCAACAAGTCCTTTAAAAATTCTGGCCAGAAAGGGCTGGCACAATTGTGAGATAATACTGTTGACCTTAAACAAATAGGAAAAAACAAATACCGTATTTTCCGGCGTATAAGACGACCCCCTAATTTTACAGTTAAAACATAGGTTTAGGCCTATATTTGCTGTATAAGACTACAGCCTCGGAAGTGGGGGGTAGTCTTATACAGCGAATATAGGCCTAAACCTATGTTTTAACTGTAAAGTTAGGGGGTCGTCTTATACGGCCGGTCGTCTTATACGCCGGAAAATACGGGGTAGATATTTCTCAAGCAAAATGGATTTATTCTGGAACAACAAAGAATTGCAATTTTGGACAGACAGTGTCACGGTGAAGACCCAAGAAACAAAGGAGAAGAACCCCCTTAATAGACAAGAGGAAGTTGGGAAAGCTATTCTGAACAGAGTTCTTTCTGTTGGGCTGTGTGACCCAGGTAGGGCATAGAGCTCCCCTGCTGGCCTCCCAACTTCATTTGAAATGAGTTTTGCATTTATTAATTTTATAATACACATGCCAGTTTCTTTGTAATAGCTGCCAAGAGCTAAAAATGAAACCAGGGACATGGATGCAGTCTTATGTTCACATGTGGCTCACTTGGGAGCTCTCAGTCTCTGTGTCCCTACCCACCCCCCCACCCCCATTCAGGCCACTATCACATTTTACTTAAATAGTCCAATAGCATGAGAACTGCTTTCCTAGTTCCAATCTTACACCCCCTATGCATAACTGTCCTGATAAATGTTAAGACCTCGGGACCTGGTTTCCTCAGACTGCCTGGATTCAAATGCTGATCCCACTTCCTACCCTGTCAATGTCCTGTTTGATATCCTGTCTTACCCTCTGATCTGCAAATTTCTTACTCTCACTGTGTCTCAGTTTCTGTATCCCTACCTCAAATATTTATTATAAGACTTAAACACTACTATATGTAAATCACTTTAAAATAGTGCTTGTCATGTTATCTGCTGTTATTATCTTCCAAATACCATATTTTCCGGCGTATAAGACGACCCCCTAATTTTACAGTTAAAACATAGGTTTAGGCCTATATTCGCTGTATGAGACTACAGCCTCGGAAGTGGGGGGTAGTCTTATACAGCGAATATAGGCCTAAACCTATGTTTTAACTGTAAAATTAGGGGGTCGTCTTATACGCCCGGTCATCTTATATGCCGGAAAATACAGTAGCTGTCAGAGTGATTTATCTAACCACGTCACTTTCCACCCTAAATCTCTTCAGTGGATTTCCATGGCCTTAAGTGAGGTGTGAACTCCTTACCTGGGTCTACCATTATCTACAGTGCTGGAGCTCTTTCAGTGTTCCCAGTCCCCTGTACTGCAGCTAAGAAAATTCAACTCCATGGACATTGCACAGGAATGCCAAGAGAAGGCAGGGATCGCTGCTCTGCTTTGGGATGTTTGAGTGGCAATAATATTAAAAGCCAGTCTTTGACCAGAATGAATAATTTTCTACATTCCTGTATCTCCCTTTAGCATGTTCTGTTGGAGGAGGTTGTGTAATAGCATGTTGTGTTGGAGTAGGTTCCTTCACCGTACTGAAGGAAGGACCGTTTTTGATCTTTTTTTTGAACACTCAGTTTAATTTAAAACAGGCACAAGTGCAAACAATTCACAAAAGTTTTGAGGGAAGATGCTTTTTAAAACTCTGACCCTTAAAAAAAAGTCCTTGCTGTTTTTGTTTGTTTTGTCCCAGAGCACGCCACTAGGGAGCAGAGGAATCTAAAAATATGATCTAGATAGGGTCCAGACACCTGGAGTTCTTCCCTGGGCTTCCCTGTCTCACAACAGCCCTAAAGGTGGGGAAGGAAGGAGGACAAGGAGACAGGTGTCTGGGGAGGCAGGTAGGGACAGATGGTTTGCACAAATGGGGTGCTCATTCTCTTGACATGGTGGAACCCTGGGAGTTGGTTCACCTCTCCCAGACCAGGATTTTGAAAAGGGTCCCTGATGACCTGGTTATTGAGATGAAGCTCTCAAGGAAAACAAAGTTTCCTCAGCCTTCCAGTCTTAGGCTCTCAGACTTCACAGTACAGCAGAAACTCAGAAACCTGCCCAGTCCACAGGACACATTAGACTCAATACAGACCCCTTCACTGGTCAGGTAGAGACACGAGACTTAAGAGGTGGGAAGCCAGGCCAAGAAAGCAGGTCCCTTCAGAGCAGAACTTACTGGCAGAGAGGGTGGGGAAGCCTTATGGAAGGGACCAGGCTGTCAGGGTGACCTCCCTCTGCTTATACACACATACACCCAAGCACACACACATGCACGTGTGAACATACACATCCTATAAAATGACACCACCTTTATCACCATCCCCATTCTTTCTTTTACCCTGAAAATGCCCCTCCCCCTCCGTGGCCGCCCCTGGCCTACAAGCAGGCTATGCACAGTTCAGAGCAGTTCAGTTCAGAGCTTCACTCAATCAGGGATAGAGGAAACACAAGAAATATCATAAGGAAAGTTTCTACTACATGAAACAGAGGTTGTAGAAAAGCCCACCTCTTTCAGCCTGGTGAACTTGGGCAAGAATTGGCAGAGGTCGGAAAGCTGGAGGTCCTGGAGAGTGTCTCATTTCACCTTCCAGACTGAAATCCTGAGAGTAGGATTTGGACAGATTGAGGGAAAAGCTGAGAGCACAGGGGAATTTGCCTTGCTTCCATCTGGGGAGGAACCTGGGTGACAATGACAGTGAAGCAGAGAGCAGGCCTCAGCTAGCACCCTCGAGCCTCTCTGAGGCGCCCAGGTATAATGCAAGAAGTCCCAAAGTTCCTTTGTGTTCCAAGGAAAGACATGGATGCAGCTGATGGCCTGGCCAGGTCTCAGAGCCATTAACACCTCCAGCTAAAGCCTGGGTGGGACTGGGTCAGCTAAGGAGTCCCCAGGCCCTGACCCAGCTGAGAGAACTAACTAGAAGTTTACCAACCACATCTTACTATTTGTCACTCAGCACAAAGGACTCACGGATCAGACCACACTAGATCTCACGAAGCTGAGACCAGCCAGTCAGGATACTTGAGGTTTACAGATTAATCATGATACAGTTATATGAGGGCCACCATCCATCCATCATGATTTGTGGAAGGAGCAGGGCACAGAGAAAAGGGAGAATCTGAAAAACCAAAATGCCATGAGATTCCCAGATGAAACTGCATAAAGAAGATTCTAAGACACTGTCAAATAACAACAAGGTGAGGGATAAAGATAGGCAAGAGGTGGGAAGGTCTGGGGAAGAGGGAACTGAAACAATATACAGCACAAAATGGAACATTCAAGGGGCCAGGGCTGGGTCCGGATGCAATCATCATCACTGGGGTCTGCCGGATCAAATCTGGCTCCAGAGATGGGGGTGGGGGTAGAGGAGTTGGGTGGGGGGCACTGACAGGGAGGAGAATAGGAAGTTGTAACACAGACTGGGTTTCTTGTGTAGGGCTGTAAACTCAACACCTACCTAACGTGTGCCTGTCTTAGCATCAAGAGATAAATCAATAAACAAACTGTGGACAATGCCTAGGAAGAAGGTTGGTAGTGGGGGACAGCAGCTTGAGAAGTCAGGCTGGTTAGATACTACTTCACAACCCGATAGGTAAAGAAACAA
The DNA here is from genome assembly GCA_004027555.1 of Craseonycteris thonglongyai. NCBI lineage: Eukaryota > Metazoa > Chordata > Mammalia > Chiroptera > Craseonycteridae > Craseonycteris > Craseonycteris thonglongyai. Next base: position 8,789 of record PVKE010005616.1, read on the forward strand.
ACAAACAAACAAGCAAACAAAAAAACCCTCATTACTTACTAACAATTTCACTGTGTTTCTATTGCCTGTGCTCTTGAGGTTATTTATGTCCCTGTGTCCAGGGTTGGCTTCACCATCATGGGACCTTAGCAGTCACGTGGGGCCTTGCACTCAGAAAGGCCTGTGCCTGGTTGGTTTAATGTTCTGCTGCCATCATTTTGAAAATGATAACAAATTTTTTTTTTTTAGATTTATTTTATTGATTTTTGACAGAGAAACAGAGACAGAGAGAGACAGAGAGAAGGGGGAGGACCCAGAGCAATCTCCATAGTTGACATTAGTTTTCCATATAGTTTCACTCCACAGGTGGGCACAGGGCTACGCAGGGCAGGAACTGGGCCAGGAGCCTCCCACATAGGTCCTGGCAAGAACTGAACTGGGGGCACACCCCAGCTCAGCATGTGGGTCCGCATGGGCTGGGGCCGGAATTCGATTTTCGGTCCCTGGGGCTTCAAAGTGAGCGCTTAACCCACTGAGCCATCCCAGCTTCCCCACAGAACAAATTTTTGACAAGGTGCCCCACATAGCTGTCTTGCACTGGGACCCACCAATTTTGTCAGAAGCCCTGAGTGCCTCTGTATGGAGGAACTACAGGTGACTATACAATGGTATGCTACTTAGCATCTCTTCCTGGGGGCTTAGGGTCCTCTGTTGATAGCCTGAAATAGAACATGGTGGACATCAGACATCAGCAAACAGGAGACATCAGAGTGCGCACCAATTATAAAACATTTACCACACCACTGAACAGGCCACACTATATAAATATAAGGATCATGCACGCGCACCACCAGTCCAAGGACCCTTGTGTGCTAGAATTTCAGAGTGTGTGTGTGTGTGTGTGGTGGGGGTCTTTCTGCATAGCGGTTTACCACTTATTTGTGGCCATGAAGAAAAATAATGACCTCAACTTTAACATTATTTCAAAACCTGAATTCAAATGCCCTGTGGCTGAAAACGGTCACGCTTGGCATATGACACTCCAGGAACGTCTACGAAGCCTTCCTAAATGAAGGTCTGCATCAATCCATGAAGGGCTAGAAATCCGGGAACTCGCGCCTGCCTCCTCTGGCTGATCTTAAGGGCGTTCCCACCGCTCGGCCTCCCTCCCGGGGCAGCCGGGCTAGCTTCCCAAGGGCGGCGGCACGCAGCGGGCTGGGGGCGCCTCCCGGGCCGGGACTGCGGCAGCCTGCACAGAGCGATGCAGTCCTGGCTGGAGACGCGCTGGGCGCGGCCCTTCTACCTGGCGTTCGTGTTCTGCCTGGCCCTGGTGCTGCTGCAGGTCGTCAAGCTCTACCTGCGGAGGCAGCGGCTGCTCCGAGGCCTGCGCGCCTTCCCCGGGCCCTCCCCGCACTGGTTCTACGGGCACCAGCAGGTAGATGGACGGGAGGGGCTCGGGAGGGGGTGCTGGAGACCCGGGGGGCAGAGGCGCGGCTGTTCCCTTCCCTTCCTCCCTGCCCTCCCTCCCACACAGACCTCTCTGGCCCAGCGACGGCTCTCGGCACGTTTTCATGACTCCAGACCTGCTCCCTCACAGCCCTGCTAGGGAAGGGAAGCACCCTGGAGCCGAAGCTTGGGGGCTGGGAGGGGCTCGTTCCAGAGACCGATTCCGGAAAAAGCGAGCGAGGTGTTAATCCAGATCTGTCTCGGCTTCACCAATCTCTTGCGTTTGTGTACTGCACTGTAAAAAGCATTCCACATGGATTGCCCCCCCCCCTTTTTTTTATCCTGCATAATACTTATTAATTGCTGAAAATGGGAACATTTTGACACAATAGTAATCCGTTCCGACCAGAGAAAAATAACCTTTTTTTCCTAAAATTCTTGTGGAATAGAGAGCAGCAGCCCCAGTCAATCCCTCAAAAAAATAAGACTGACTGGAATTTGTAAGATAGGAGAACATTGTTACCTTTGGGTCTCTCTAGTCCTTTAAATCCACTCCCACCCCTGATTCCTTGTTTTATTAAAAACATAAACTGGCAATTCTTTTAAATGCATTATTCCCTAAAATCATGTAGAAAACAAAAAGTGAGTTACAACCTATGTTACACAAATACTAGCTTTTATAATTGCCCACATATTTACCTTAACTACTGAGATCTTTATTTCTTCATATGGCTTTGAATTACTGTCCAGTGTCCTGTCATTTCACAGTGCAGAACTCCTTCAGCATTTCTTGCAGGGCAGGTAGAGTGGTAATAAGCTCCCTTGGCTTTTTTCTACCTGGAATGTCTTAATTTCTTCCTCAATTTTGAAGGACCGTTTTGTTGGCTATAGGACTCATCGTTGACAGTGTGTGTGTGTGTGTGTCTGTGTGTGTGTGTGTGGCACTTGGAACTTATCAGCCTGTCTTCTGTCCTCCAAAGTTTCTGATGAGACATCTACTGGTAATCTTCCTGAGGATCTCTTGTATGTAAAGAGTCACTTCTCTCTCTTGCTGCTTTTCAAGGTTCTCTTTTTGGTTTTCAAAATTTTGATTATAGTGTGTCTCAACTCACTCAGTGTGAGTCTCTTTGAGTTCATCTTACTTAGAGTTCACTGAGCTTCTTAGAAGTTTATATCCATGCCTTTCATCAAATTTGGGGAGCTTCCCGTCTTTATTTTTTCAAACATTCTCTCTACCTCTTTCTCTCTCTCTTCTCCTTCTGGGATTGTATGTTGGCCTGCTTGATGGTATCTCAGAGGTCCCTTAGCTTTGTTCACTTGTCTTCAGTCATTTTTCTTTCTGTTTCTCAAACTCAATAATTTCCACTGTTCTATATTCAAGTTCATTGACTCTTTCTTGTCTATGATTATGTCTAATTTTGAATCCCTCTAGTGAATTTTTCATTTCTGTTAGTGTACTTTTAATCGCCACCATTTCTTTTTGGTTTCTTTTTAGATTTTCTATCTCTTTAGTGATTCTAATTCTTACATTCCATTCATACATCGTTAAAAAAATTTTTCTTCACATCTTCTTTCAGTTTTTTAAATATCTGTAAGACAGTTGTTGTAAAGTCTTTGTCTAGTATTGCTGCCTTTGAATCTTTTTCCAGGAACAATTTGTGCTGATTTAATTTTTTCCCTTTGAATGAACCATATTTTCTTGTTTCTTTGTATGCCTTGTGATTCTTTGCTGAAAGCTGTATACTTCAGACTGGTCATATAACTCAGGAAATTGGATTCTCCCCCTTACCTAGGGTTTGCTGGAGATGTTTTATTTTGTTTTGTTTATTTTAATTATTAGAAGCTCTCTCTGTAACAAGGGACATCATGAGGGATAAACTTAATGTCTTCTCAAGTCTTTACTGAGCCTGTGCCTTTCCTTGGGCATGGGGTGGTCATTTTCTAATTTTCCTTTTATATACAATTGCTTTTGAATGTTCTAATCTCTAATGTCTGGCTTTCAAGGGGGGAAAAGAGGGGAGAAAAGACCAGGGAGGGGGTGAAGAAAACATCCCTTTAAATTCCCTAGAAGTCACTTCAGCCTGTGAGAGCATGGGAGCTTGCAACAAAGGTAACAGGTGTAACAATAGCCACTGATCTCTTTTGTCTTCACCTCTGTGATCAGAAAAAAGAATCAGTGATCAGAACACTAATGCCCAATAATTGGAGGACAGGGTACTTTCCCCTACTCCTGTCACCCTGACTAAAGTTAAAATAACTGCAGTGCACATTCACCCTGGAAGCTTTCCCCTGGTGGTTACAATCCTTCAATAGATTCCAGAGTTCCAAAATAGGTCCATCAGACAGATTCTGCCAGTGTAGTGGTTGTCTATGTGTGAAGATAGATTACTGGTACTTCCTAGTCTGCCATATTTCCAGAATTCTTCCACCTTTCTTATTTTTAATCCTTATTATGTGACCCTATTTTTCCCTTTCTCTATCAGCTTGAAGATCTTCACTTTGCCTCTGGTGTTCTGAAACTTATTTGTGATGTACTTAGGTGTGGCACCTAGGCATCTCTCTCCCCCATTGATTGTGCCTGACAGTTGGTCAGCAATTTTTTAAATCTAAAAACTCATATTCATCAGTTCTGAAAAATTTTATGTATAATATTTATCTTAGTTTAGGTTTTTTCAGAATAAGACCCCAAACAAGTATTCAAGAGCAAATGTTTTATTTTAGAGATGATGCCAGGAAACTTTCAATAGAGGATCAGGCAGGTGAGATAGGGATGAGAAGGCCATCAACCTAGGGTGGGCCCTCAAGCAATGTACCACTGTGGGTAACTGTAGTTAATCCCACAGGGACCCCTGGTCGCCAGTGTATGTAAAGGAACTGGGGCATCTTCAGACTAACTCCTGACAGTCATTGGTGGAAGGTTGATCCTAGAGTATATTAAATTCCCAGCACTTCTGGACTGTTATGCAGGCAGCAAAGCAGGCTCCAGTGGCAAGGGACAATCCTTAGATTAATCAATGCAGATTCTGGTTATCGTATGCTTTAAAGTGGTAGGATGAAGAGTTAGGGACTGGGGAAGCCAGGATGGCTCAGCAGGTTAAGTGCTCACTTTGCAGCCCCGGGGACTGAGGATCGAATCCCAGCCCTGGCCTGTGTGGACCCATATGCTGGATTGGAGTGTGCTTCCCATCCAGGAGGCCCCCAGTTCGGTTCTTGCCCCCTGGTTTGGCCCCCCAGCTTGAGGGGGTGTGCCTCCCATGTGGGAGGCCCTCAGCCCAGTTCCTGCTCTGCGCAGCCCCCAGCCACCTGTGTGGAACGAAACCATGTCGAAGACTGATGATGCACAACTATGGAGACTGCTCTGGGCCCTCCCCCTTCTCTCTGTCTCTCTGTCTCTCTCTTTGTCAAAAACAATAAATAAATTTTTAAAGAAAAAAAAAAAGAGTTAGGGACAGAGAATACTGGGATAGCTCAGCAGGTTGAGCCCTTGCCTTGCAGCCTCGAGGTCTGGAGATCAAATCCTGGCCATGGTCCCTGCAAAGCCATATGCTGAACTGCAGTACAACTGGTAACCAAAGGTTTTTGCCTCCCAGTTAGGTTCCCGCCTCTAGCAACCTCACATCCTCTTTTGTGGGATGAAACTACATCACAACTAATGATGTACAACTATTGAGACTGCTCTGAGCCCTTCCCCTCTTCTCTCTTTTTTTCTCTCTCCCCCTCTCTCCTCTCAAACAATAAAATAAATCTAAAAAAAAAAGGGACAGGACACTAATAGCAAATTTCTTTTATACTTCCATCACCCTCTCAAATTCTCTCTTCTCTCTTTTTAGAATTCCTATTGACCCTTTAAATAGATGCATTGAGCATCTATTTAAAAACTAACAAAACAAAAGAATTAGCTTCTTGATTTTTCTTTCTACAATTTATACTGGAAACAATTTTTTTTTTTAATTTGGTTGTCACAATTTAATTTCCAAGAGCTTTGTCTTATTCTCCATTTATTGTTGTATCAATTACCTTATGAAACATTTTAAAATTGGTAAAGACTTAAGACAACAAAGTAGCCCAATTTAACTATTTTTTCTTGTATTGCTTGTGCTTTTGTTGTCATATCTGAGAAACTGTTGCCAAATCCAAGGTTAATCCCTATGCTTTCTTCTGAGAGTTTTATGGTTTTAAGTTTTTTGTTTAGATCTTTGACCCCTTCTGAGTTAATGTTTGTATATTGTATGAGGTAGGGCTCCAACTTTATTCTTTTGCATGCGGTTATCCAGTTACACCAGCACCATGTTCAATCTTCTTCCCCCAATTGAGTTGTTTTGGCACCTGAGTCAGAAAACCGAGACCTCTTCCTGTGTATCTCCTTTACTCTCACGCTACTATTCTCCACATTCACAACACTTTTTTTTTTATTTTTAAGATTTATTTTATTGTTTTGACAGAGAGAAATAGACAGAGATGGAGAGAAGGGGGAGGGCCCAGAGTAGTCTCTATAGTTGTACATCAGGGGTCTCCAAACTACGGCCCGCGAGGACGGCTCATCTGGCCCGTGGAGACCTTTTTATCTGAATAAAATAATATTAAATAAATAATTAAAAACAACGTCTATGTTTTGATTCTTTTTTATTTGGACCTTGAGTGTGTAGTCGGCCCCCAAACTGCTGTTTGATAGTTAATGCGGCCCGCGGGCTGAAAAGTTTGGAGACTCCTGTGTACATCATCGGTTTTTCACATAGTTTCATTCCACACAGGTGGGCATGGGGCTATGCAGAGCAAGAACCAGGCCAGGCATGGGAAGCAAGCCCCTGTAAGCCAGGGCCCTCCCACATGGGAAGCACACCCCAGTTCAGCATATGGGTCCATGCAGGCTGGGGCCAGGACTCCATCCTCAGATCCTAGGGCTGCAAGGTGAACGCTCAACCTACTGAGCCATTTCAGCTTCCCCACAACTTCTGACATCAAATATGTTACAGTTTTTCCCCTCACCAGGCAATTCTGTGACACTAGCTAACTCCCACTTCACATTTTACAAAAAGCAGATATGAATTGATCGTATTGTCAGTGATTTAGTAGAACTATTTAAATGAGACATTAGCAATCTGCTTATCAGGCAAAAACTTTATTTCTAATGGCAATATTTGTACTCTGATAAATGTTGGTAGCTGAGAGTTTTACATTTGAGTTTGATTCAAGCTTCATATACCTGCATAAATGAGCATTTTACTATTATAAGGGAAAATGATTGAATTTTCTTTGATGGCAGGGTTTTTAGAGAGAAGCATTTACTATTAAGGCATGAGAAAGAATCACTTATCAATAAGCAGAGAAAAAAAAAGGAAAGAAAGAGGGAATGGTGGGCTGAATGGTGGGTCACGCTTACCCTACTAACAGCTAGCTTCCCACATAGGAAAAAACCTTTTTCAGCTCCAGACACCACTCCTACTCCAAGTGTGTGAGTTGGCAGGTGAAGCAGGGAGTGTGACTTGGCTTTCTTCACATTTTTTTTTTTTTTACATATTTATTTTATTATTTTTGACAGAGAGAGAAACAGAGACAGAGAGAGAGAAACAGAGAGAAGGGGGAGGGCCCAGAGCAGTCTCCATAGTTGTAAGTCATCAGTTTTTGACATAATTTTGTTCCACACAGGTGGGTGGGGGTCATGCAGGGTGGAAACTGAGCTGGGGGCCTCCCCCATGGGAGGCATGCCCCCTTGAACCAGGGGCCAAATTGGGGGTTGAGAACCGAACTGGGTTCGGGTGCCTCCTGCATGGGAAGCACACCCCAGTTTAGCATATAACTCCACACATACCGGGGCCGGGGAGTCAACCCTCAGTTCCCAGGACTGCAAATCGAGCCTTTAACCCACTGAGCCATCCCTGCTTCCCCTTTTCACCCTTTCAATTGGGAAAACAGCTCACAGTGTATGTCATTTAATAGTAACTTGGTTTGGGGAGATAATATATATTTATATTGAGAAGATAAATACACTAACCTTGTTTAGAACATTATAACCCAAGCTAAGAAATCCCAAGAAAAGCATGTTTACCCACTTCCAGAAAAAGTGTCGGTCCCCTCTGCCTGTGTGACCTTATCCAGGCCCTGAACTCGGCCTATGTCTATAAGAGGGACAAGTCTACACTAGCTGGCATCTCTAATTTCCTTCACTTGTTTCACTGCAGTTATTTGAGGACAACAAATTGGAGGAACTTGGGAAGTTTGCTGAAGAATATCCATGTGCCTTTCCTTTCTGGGTTGGACCCTTTCAGGCATTTTTGTACATCTATGATCCAGACTATGCAAAGATATTTCTGAGCAGAACAGGTAAGAAAAGGGATGAATCTCAGGAACCTCGTGCTCCTAGGAGTGACAAGCACAACCCAGAGGCAGGATTCTAAAGGAATTCTAAGCAACGATTTCTACTGGGCCCTTAAAAAACACTGGAGGAAGTGTGGAGAGTTTTCCCACCAACCCTGAAGGGGATTCCCATGTCCCAGGGTCCCCTGTCTGGTTCAGACTCCCAGGGGTCACTGTATCTTAAAGCCCAGCTGGCACCATCAGATCACCAGGGACTTTCTTTGCCTCGTTTGGTTTTGTGACTTCGGTGTCAGCAACAGGCCCCACCCACAGCCCCTTCCTTGAGTGTGGTCTTCAGGGGCATTCAGAAGTAGCTCTTTCTGTGCTGGCTCAGTGTGTAAACCAGTGTGCTACATAATGAGATAATGACCTTACCCAGTCTAACCTCTTCCTTGTGGTCCACAATTTGGTTGTGTTTTCTGCACATTTCTCAACTGTGTCCCTTTTGAATGCATAATTCATCTGACTCCCCCATCCAATTCTTATTCAAAGCTTCCATGGTAAATTAGCTCATTGCACAAAATTAAAATGTCCAGTGTTTGCTCCATCAACTTTGTAAACTAAAGTCTGCTATTCCAACTTTTATTACCTGTGCCATAGTCTGCAATACTCTTAGCAAAACCTAATAAAAGAAAACAGTCTTTCCCATGTTTCCCATTTCCCCAGTTCTCTCTGATTGGTCTCATGTTCACCTCTGAAAGGACAAGAGCTGTGGAACACATTTACGTTAGAGTTCACAAGAGCTCCAAGAGACATTTATTTGTCGCTCACTTTCTAGTCTTTTCCAGGTCTGTGCTTCAATGGTTAATTTGCTTTCCAAAAAGGATATGATATGTTGTCTCAACTTCTGTTCTGGAAAGTATGTAACCCACAGACAATGTCTTCTTCTTTTGGAGGAAGTGTGAACAAGGAAAGAATCTGGGTTTTTGTACCTCTCTGTCTCATGGGTTTACTCCACCCTCACCTCATGCCACCCCTACACCCCACACCTGCCAAAGGCTGCAAGGTGGGAGGCCTGGGCTTCCTTTTGCTGACTGGTTAGAGCAGGCAAATGAAGAGAATCTTCACCAACTTTGACTAATGATTTTCCTCTAATGATGCCTTTTGTTTCCTCTGCTTGACTCTGCAGATCCCAATTCCCAGTGCATATACAAGTTCACGATTCCACTTTTTGGTATGTATGTTGCAAATGACATGGGTGGTGCACTCTCTCAGATGTCCCCTTTCTATAGTAGAGCACTCCAAGGAAACTCAAGTAGGAACTCAAAAGCATTAAGGGTATGGGAGATCTATACTGCGAGTTGTCCAGGGGGGAGGTGAAGAGGGAGGGCTGAGGACAACACAGTACAACTTCCTATAAACACGCCTAGGCCAATTCTCTCCCTGAAGTCTCATTCTCAATGCAGAAAATATGTGAATCTGTCTCATCTCTGTCTTTAAAATAATAGTCTCACCATCTATATTCTTCATTTTATCCTGTCATCTCTTGTTTTATTGTATCCTTCTCTTTCTTTTTTGGAGTTTCTCTATTTCCTCATGCATATCAGTAAAATTTTACTCGGAAGTACAGGTTGGAAATATTCCATGAGCAGATTAATTAAGACTTTGTCAGATAATTGGTATTTATGTTAGTCAAGGAAGGAAATATGTGAAAGTATACAGGTTTTTGATTCAGAACTACTTGGATTTGAATCCTGCCCCCACTATCTTGATGAGTGTGCTTTTAGGGAAGTCAGTTAATCTCTCTAAGCCTCTCTTTCCTATCTTTGAAAATGAGGAAGAGGGTTACATCCTTGAGCTGTTGTGAGGATGAAATCAAACATGTACTTTGAGCACTCACGGCAATGGCTGGCATTGTACCAGTGCTGGACCATGCATTGCAAGCCTGGTATGTTGTAAGCCCTCAATGAATTATGTAAATTATATATTAATAAGCTTTAAGGTTTTCTAAAACCAAATCTTTAATGACCTCCCAGGTAACAGAAAGTTGTGAGGCATTAGCCTTGATGAGTGTTTCTACTTTGTGTTATTACAGGTGTGAAGCACAGATTAGGGCTTAAGGAGGAGGTTCCTTAAGAATTTTGCATTCACAGTATAGTTTATGGATGGGATTGCTGTGAGAGAAAAAAATGAATATTGGTTATGTTTCTACTGTGAACTAGAGACCAGGCAAGGTGCCTTATATACACTTTCATTTAATCTGCATAGCAACACGGTAAAGTCAATATTTTATCATCACAGTTTATTATTGAGAAAACCAAGCCTCAGGAAGGTTAAGTGACTCATTCAATTATTACGCAGGTAGTAACTGATGATTTCAAGAGTAGCACTCTCATCAGGCTTCAAAACGTGAGTTCTTTCTTACAAGGCTAAACACACCCGTCCCTGATGTAAGCATCAAAATTCACCTCAGTCTTACTATATGAGCACTACTTTGGTATTCTATTATGTCATGATGACCCGTGCTTCACATTCCGTGGTGTCTGTGTTCCTCACCTCTCCTTCCTCAACTCATCTAACAAAATGTCACAAGGTTTTGTGCCTTTTATTTCTCAAGGAGAAGGACTACTGAATCTAAATGGACCAAAGTGGTTCCAGCACCGACAGCTAATAACGCCTGTATTCAATTTTAATACCATGAAATCATACTTTGAGGTGATGGTTCAATCTGTGAATGTAATGCTGGTAAGTGAAGGGACAAAAGTGTCCTGGTATGTTGCAAATTGCTTCCAACAGGGAATGAATTAGACATATGTTTAGTGGGTAATGAAAGTCAAAGGGGTATGATTTCTAGAAATTACACATGGAGCAAGAGGTGTCTATGTAAGCTTTTGCTATTTTTCTTTGGGTAATAAAATAAAGGTGAAGATCTGGTTGTCGGTCTTAGATATATTTTGAGATCCTATGGGCGGTACACCAAGTACCAAGTAGTAGATTCAAATGGTAATGCTGTAGGTGACAGCAAAGGAAATGTGGAACAGCTGTAATAGCATCAGATTCAGAGGAAACTCAAATTTACCATGAACTATGAGCTGGATTTGAATATGTGGATCACGTGGATAAGGGAATCTAGGCAGACTGAGTTAGCATGAGCAAAGGTTTGGAGGCTGGAACAGACCTGTCTGATGGCTATCAATGACCTAGCAAATGATGTGTCCATGTTAAAGTCGCAGACAGGAGTTTCCTACTGAAGATAGCAGAGGATCATTAGGAGCTGACCTGTACCTCTCCAAAGGAGCAGGAGGAGGCTGCAGAGGAAACGTTCCTATAGGCAGTCCCTGATTTATAAATGAGTTCTATTCCAAAACTCCACTTGCACATGATATATTTTTAATTTTTCAATTGTACTTGTTTTAAAATCAGATAAGTAATTCACTAATACAGTTTCATCATAAACACTTCCAGCAAACAAAGCCAGTTTTCCCAGTTTTCCTCGACCTTCATCTGCAAGCCCGACCCCCCTCCTTCCCCTCTCCACACGAACACTGTTACCAGCTGATTGGCTGGGTTCTCAGCCAAGCTCACGGAAGTAGATTTAACCTGAAGTCCATCTGGACTGTGGTAAAGTACCGTGTGAGCTTGAGTACAGGCTAGAGTGGGAGGGGGCATGTTCTTCCAGTGCTGGTGCTATACAGCTTTCTGCACAATTTCAGCCAGTGGTGATTTTGAATTTATCTCCATATGATAGACCATTTCTATCTCCCTCACTTCTCAGTCCCACATTCCCCTGAGATTGCTCTCACATAGGCTGACCATATTTCCTTAAAACAAAAACGGGATATTGGGATGACAAAACCAGGACAGGGTTATGTAATATTTCATATTCATGAAAAAGTAAGATGCTAACAGAAGTTTTATCACATGAACATATTGAGTTAACAATTATTCTTTAGTGACAGAACTCATACAAAAGTTTAGGTAGACATAGAGAGGGACTGTATTTCACCACGATTGTACTGAGAATATTTCTCTGATCTTATGCAGCAAATATTGTTCTTTCAACACCTTATCATAAAACTTCTTACACTCCATGACACTATTTTGTTTTACAACTAACATAACCCTCGTTGTCTCAACACTTAATCTAGATTTCTCCTTGGACCACATACTGTTCATAACAGGAAATATTCTTTTCACAGGTGCTATATTTCCTGGAAGACAAAGAATAAACCCTACAATATTACAAAAGTCTTGAGAGTCTAGGCATTTTTCACTTACTTCAGAAAAAAATCTTTACCCATCTATTAGATATGGAAATATTTTATTTATTCTACATATCCAACTGCCTCACAATTGTAGATTTTAGGAGGGCCCACCGATCAACTACACGAGTTTCTCCTGTTTCTGTGTGTGTGATGGGTTCCTCATTCAGGCTGTTCTGTCTTTCTTTTCATTCATGTGTCTTCCTTAGTTGCACCCACTTGAACTTCTCAGTGTTTCTTCACTGCACTTCCACTTGCTGATATATTCTATGCTGGTTTCATAGAAATTCCCAACTACTTCAAAAACTTAGCCTCATTAACTTCTCCTGTATCTACTAACATTTTCACTGTGTTTTGATATCAGTTACAAACATGTCACTTTTTTAACCTGTTCACAAGATTTTCAGTGTTTATGGCTTCTTCTGGGCTTAGCAAATGCCTCGAATTCCCTGCAAGTGCAGACAAGCAATCAGGTGGCATCTGATCCTCGCTCGCTCCAGAAGCCTGGTCCTGACTGGATAAAGTAAATGGAACTTCCCCTTTTGTCACACTAGTAGTTTTTATTGCATTCATTGACTAGTATAGAACCTTACGATAACCTGCATTCAATTTTTTACAAAAAATTAAAAATGAGATGAAATTGACATTTATATTAAAATGATGGGATGATAGGGAAATATGAAAACAAAACAGTACTGTTCCGTTTAAAATGATAAGATACGCATGGTCTACCTGTTCTCACAGCTCCTTCCCCTGCTGAATTGTGCCAAAGCGCCCCCAGGCCTGAGCCTACCTATTGCTCTCATTTCTTCTAAACTCACTTTTTGTACTCAGGAAAACTTAACATAATTCAGGATACAAGCAACTGACTAAACAATTGACACCTGTAAAAGGCTTTAAAAAAATCTCTTTGTCTTGTCTCGCCATGTTCCGAATTCTTAGCACCTGGCTATAGGCATAGGAACTTAAACATTTAGATTTATTTGTATTTTATGCAAAGAATGCTTATTAGGATGAGTGCATGTTCAACAGGGTACTATTTTGTGGCAGTTTAAGCCACAAAACATTTTAGGTAGTGTGAGTATCTCATTTGGGGGAGGGGTTGGTTAAAGTGGACTCAAGCAGCTCCTTGTAGGGGTTCCTGTTCATGGCTTCTCCTGGTCCCCTGCTTCTGAATCAATTTTTTTTTTTAATGTTCCAAGTTTATTTTAAGTATGGTTATGGTGATTGAAAGTAATTATGGGGTGGGGTGTCTAACCGTTTGAGGCTTGAAATCCCTGGGGAGACCCCTTGTAATTATGAGTATCAGAGATTGTCTGTTTTTCTGGTATTCTGATCTGTTTTAAAGCAGAGTTATGGTAATAATTAAAAAGCCAAAGGTACTTAATTCAGTCATTTACTGGACACCTGGTTTGCTTTATGCTATTTCTCACCCAGCATGGCACACGCCAACTCCCCACCCCCACCCCCCACCCCCCTTCTCCTGCCAAGGAAACACTCAGCTTATTTACTTATAGGACTTTTGGCTCCTTCTAGGTCAGGGTTATCTCCCTTATATCATGAAGGGCAGGTTCAGGAAGGAGATTTGAGATAAGGACACTTTGATGATGATGTTCTTTATCTTGACCTCATGTGCCAGGGTAAGTGGGAGAAGATTTGTGGCACTCAGGAAACAGTTGTGGATGTCTTTGAGCATGTCAGTTTGATGAGCCTGGACGTACTCATGAAATGTACTTTTAGCAAGGAGACCAACTGCCAGATAAACAGGTCAGTGACAGGAGGGCAAAGAAGACTTGTTTGCTGTTGTCTAAATCATTTATTGACATATCCCCACTTTCTCTCTAGCACCCACGATCATTACGTAAAAGCGATATTTGAAGTCATCAAAATCATCTTTTCCCGCTTGTACAGTGTCTTACTTCACCATGACATAATTTTCAAATTCACCCCTAAAGGCCTGCGATTCCAGAAGTTCAGCAAAATTCTGCAGCAGTACACAGGTATTTCTGGGCTTTGGGTTTGCTCAAATACATAACTGTTTATGTCTGTGTAGAGGAATAGATTTCAATGTGAAAAAAAGAATTCTGGTTCTTAATGGAGCCTTTATACAGACACTGTATTGTGCACTTAAAAATGTGTTAAGTGGGTAAATCTCAGGCTAAGTATTCTTAACAGAATAAAAAAAATAAAGTAAAAGAAGCTTGGTTCAAAAACAAATAGTTTTATCAAAACGTAGACATAAAAGTTGAAATAGATTAAGCTTTCTAAACAATTCAGCATTGCTTTTCATGAACACCTTAGTAGAGAATATTTATCAAGTAGTTAATTAATCCTTTCTCAGCTCAACCTCTTCCTAGCTGTGTGACTTTGGGCAAGCTGCTTTGTCTCAGATTCATCTGGAAAATGGCAATAAAAAAAAAAAATAAGTTTGTGGTCATGATTAAATATGTTAATAAGTGTAAAGCACTTTAGACAGTTCCTGGAACTTAATAAATGTTAAATATAATAAAAACATAAAAATAAAATATATTTTCCCCCAGGAAACTTGCAAGACACACCTACATGTATACACTCACACACAAATATACACACATAAACGTAGCTGTTAATAAGGAGGACACTCAGATAAGCAGGTTAGAAACAATTCAAGATACCAATGGGCATTATACATAGCAGCAGTTCTCAAACCTGTTCCCATCATGGCCCACACAGAAAATGTTAATATTTATATGACTCATTGATATAAATAGGAGGGGATTTTGTGGCATCTACACAGGCCTTGGGGAAAAAGTCCTTTACATTTTCTTTATATTACATGATTATGGTTTAAAAAATAAATCCAAAGTGTTAGGGAAATGATTAAATGTAAATTTGTTACAAATAAAACCTTAATTTTTAAAAAAGATTTATTTTATTGTTTTGACAGAGAGAGACAGAGAGAAGGAGGGGTGGGGTGGGTGCAAAGCAGTCTCCATAGTTATACATTATCAGTTTTCAACATGGTTTTATTCCACACAGGTGGGCTGGGGCCTCCCACATGGGAGGCATGCCCCCTCAAGCCAGGGGCTGAACTGGGGCGGGTGGGTGGGGTGGGTGGGGGTTGGGGAACAGAACTGAACTAGGGTCCTCCCACATAGGAAACATGCCCCAGTGTTTCCATATGGGCCCACACGGGTCAGGGCTGGGATTCAATCCTCAGTCCCCAGGACTGCAAAGCGAGCACTTAACCTTTTGAGCCATCCCAGCTTCCCCTTAACCTCAATTCTTAACATTTTTATTTAGTAAATCTATCAATATTTTCTTTCACTGCATCTGGATTTTGAGTAACAGTCAAAAGCCTTCCCCTGTGGCAGGGTATTTCAACCATGGCACTAAAAATGAAGTCTATCGTGAGCAGCTATGCTGTGCATTATAGGATATGGTGCATTGCTGACATCTACCTGCTCAATGCCAGCAGGACTGATGGTTGTGGTAACCAAAAATGTGACCAGGCATTGCTGAATGTCTCCTGGTTGAGAACTACTGCCCTATACTCAGATTGATGAAAAATTCATCCATGTTTTCTTTTTATGGTTGTATGGTATTGTCCTTTCCACATTTAGATCGCTGGTCCATTTAGAGTTTAGTCTTATGTATGATGTAAAGTACTGATACAATTTTTTCAAACAATTATCCAATTGTCCCATCACCATTTATTAAAAAGTTCCCTCTTTTCCTGTTATTTTAGATAGTCACCTCTATCACATTATAAATTGACATACATAGTTGGGCCTGTTTCTGGACTTTTCAATTTCATTGGTCTATCTATTCAGATGGTAGGATCATGCTGATTTATTTAAAGAGAATTTACAGTATTCTTTAAAAATGAAAACTGTCTTTTAGAGAGTTTGGGGTTTACACAAAAATTGAGCAGAAAGCACAGAGTTTCCACAGAGAGTTTCCATATATTTCCTCATCTCTCCCACACATACAAATATACACATCTTGCCACACTACTGGTAGTGTGGTATATTTGTTATAATTGATGGGCAAATATTAATGTTATTATTAACTGAAGTTCATTTACTTTGTGGTTGTACACTCTATGGGTTTTGAAAAATATACAGATGGGTATCCACCATTACAGTAGCACACAAAATGTTTCATTATCCTAAAAATTTCTCTGTGTTTTACCTATTTAATCCTTCTCTCACGCTGAACTTCTGGCAGCCACGGATTTTTTTTTTTTTTTTTTTTAATTCGGGCTATGGTTTTTTCTTTTTCATGTCATTAATTGAAAGCATACCGTACTGAATGTAACTTTTTAGGTTGGTTTCTTTCACTTAACAATATGCATTTAAAGTTTCTTTATGTATTTTAATGGCTTGATAGTACCTTTCTTTTTATTCCTAAATATTCTGTTGTATAAGATATACCCAGGGGAAGCCGGGATGGCTCAGTGGGTTAGGCACTCACTTTGTAGCGCTGGGGACCGAGGATCGAATCCCGGCCCCGGCCCGTGTGGATCCATATGCTGAACTGGGGAGTGTCCCCAGTTCAGTTCTCTCTCTGTCTCTGTATCTCTATCTCTCTATCTCTCTCTGTCAAAAACAATAAAATAAATAAATAAATTTAAAAAAAAAATGAAGCGAAACAGCAAATTTATAAAAAAAAAAAAAGATATACCCACAGGTTGTTTACCCATTCACCTGTTGAAGAATATCTTGATTGCTTCCAAGTCTGGGCAATATTGAATGAAGTTGCTACCAACATTAGTATGCAAGTTTTTGTGTAGAAATAGGTTTTTTAACTCCTTTGGGTAAATACCAAGTGGCATGATTGCAGGATGGTATGGTAAGACTGTGTTAGTGTAAGATTCCACCAAATTGTCTCCCAAAATGGTTGTATCATTTCGCATTCCCATCAGCAATGAATGAGAGTTGTGTTGCTTCACATCCTTTCTAGAATTTAGTTGCCAGTGTTATGTATTCTGGCCATTCTAACAAGTGTGGAATGGTATCTCATTGTTTTAATTTGCATTTCCCTAATGGCATACAATGTGGAGAATCTTTTCATATGCGTATTTGTAATCTGCTTATCTTCTTTGATGAGACACCTGTTAAGGTCTTTGGCTCATTTATTTATTTATTTATTTAAATTGATTGTTTTTGACAGACAGAGAGATAGAGACAGAGAGATATACAGAAAGAAAGGGGAGGGCCCAAAGAAGTTGCCATAGTTGTACATCATCAGTTTTCAATATGGTTTTGTGCCACACAGGTGGGCAGGAGCCTGGCAGGGCAGGAACTGGGCTGGGGACCTCCCGCAGGGGAAACATATCCCCTTGAGTCAGGGACTGAACTTGGGGAGGGAGGTGAGAACCGAATGGGGGGTCTCCTAGACTGGAATCACACCCCAGTTCAGCACATGGGTCCAAACGGGCTAGGGCCAGGACTTGATCCTTGGACCCCAGGGCTGTAAAGTGAGCTCTTAATCCACTGAGCCATCCCAGTTTCCCCCTGGCTCATTTCTTTTCTTTCTTTTTATTTTTTTATTGTTAAATTTATTGGGGTGACATTGGCTGATAACAATTACATTGTTTCCAGGTGTATAATTCTGCATTATAACGTCTATGCATTGCTTTATGTGCTCACCACCCAGAATCAGCTCTTTTCATAACCATATATTTGATGCTCCCTCCCTACTTCCCTCCCCCAGCTCTCCCACCCATCTCCCCCATTACCCTCAGGTAACCACTAAACTGTTGACTGTGTCCAGGAGTTTTTGTTTCTCTGTTACTTTCTGTTTTATATTCCACCTATGAGTGAGGTCATATGTTTCTTGATTCTTTCAGTCTGACATATTTTGCTTAATAAGATGGTTTCAATGTCCATCTATGTTGTCACAAATTGCTGTATTTCATCTTTTCTTTTTGCAGAGTAGTATTCCATTGTGTAAATGTACCACTAATTCTCTATCCAGTCATTTATCAAAGGACACTTTGGTTGTTTTCAGGACTTGGCCACCATGAACAGTGCTGCGATAAACATTGGGGTACATATATCTTTGCGGATTAAGGCTTTCAATTTTGGGGGGTAGAGGGGTTGCTGGGTCATGTGGCAATTACATTCCTAATTTTTTGAGGAATCTTCATACTGCCTTCCATAGTGGTTGTACCAATTTCCGTTCCCACTAGCAGTGTGTGAGGGCTCCTTTTTCTCTCCAGCCTCTCCAGCACTTGTTATTCCTTGTCTTGTCCATTACAGCCATTGTAACAGATGTGAGGTGGTATCTCATTGTGGTTTAAATTTGTATCTCCCTAACTGCTAGTGAAGTTGAGCATTTTTTTTCTTGTATCTGTTGGCTGTTTGTATGTGTTCTTGGGGAAACTGTTTAGTTCTTCTGCCCACTTTTGAATTGGATCATTTGTTTTTTGTTGTTGTTGAGTTGTATGAGTTCTTTATATATTTTAGATATTAGCCCCTTATCAGAGGCATCATTTGCAAATATTTTCTTCCATTAGGTTGGTTTTACTTTGTTGACAATTTCCTGTACAGAAGCTTTTTAGTTTGATAAAGTCCCATACATTTATTTTTGCTTTTACTTCCCTTGCCTTTGGGGTTGAGTTCATAAAGTGCTCTCTGAGCCCAAGGTCTATAAGTTTAGTACCGATGCTTTCGTCTATGCAGTTTATTATTTGGGGTCTTATGTGGAGGCCTTTATTCCACTTTGAGTTAATTTTGGTATGTGGTGACAGTTCACAGTCCAGATTCATTCTTTTGCGTGTGGTTTTCCAATTTTCTCAGCACAATTTACTGAAGAGGCTTTCTTTTTTCCATTGTATATTTTTTGCTTCTTTGTCAAAAATTATCTGTTTCTGTATTTGTGGGTTTGTTTCTGGGTTTTTGATTCTGTTCCATTGGTCTGTATGTGTCTTTTTCTGCCAATACCAAGCTGTTTTGGTTAGTGACGCTTTGTAGTATGACTGAAGTCAGGGAGTGTGATGCCTCCAGCCTTATTTTTTTTTTCAGAGGATTGCTTTGGCGATTCAGAGCCTTTTGTGGTTCCATATGAATCTGATAATTTTTTAAATCTATTTCTTGAAAGAATGTCTGTGGGATTTTGATGGGAATTGCATTAAATCTGTATATTGTTTTGTGTAATAGGGCCATTTTAACTATGTTGATTCTTCCAATCCATGAATATGGAATTCCTTTCCATTTCTTTGTATCTTCTTCAGTGTCTTTTAATAGTGTCTTGTAGTTTTCTGTGTATAAGTCCTTCGTGTTCTTTGTTAAGTTTATTCCTAAATATTTTATTCTTTTTGTTTTGATCGCCAACAGTATCATTTTTCTCATTTCTTTTTCCAAAGTTTTGTTGTTTATATATAAAAAATGTTGTGGATTTTTGTACTTTGATTTTGTATCCTGCAACTTTACTGTATTCATTTATTATTTCTAAAAGTTTTCTGGTGGAGTCTTTAGGGTTTTCCATATAAAGGATCATGTCATTTGCAAAAAGTGACAGTTTAACTTCTTCACTCCCAAGTTGGATGACTTTTATTTATTTTTTCCTGCCTAATGGCTCTGCCTAGAACTTCCAGCACTATTTTTTTTTTAATGTCCCCTCCCTATGCCCCACCCAGTCCTCCCTGCTCACCTTCCCACCTCGACCCCCAGGCAACCACCAAATCACTGACTGTCCATGAGTTTTTGTTTCTTTGTTACTTTCAGTTTTATATTCCACCTGAGTGAGGTCATGTTTCTTGATTCTTTCAGTCTGACTTGTTTTGCTTAATAAGATGGTTTCAAGGTCCATTCATGTTGTCACAAATGGCTGTATTTCATCTTTTCTTGTTGCTGAATAGTATTCATTGTGTAAATGTACCACAGCTTCTTTATTCAGTCATCTATTGAAGGACACTTCGGTTGTTTCCAGGACTTGGCCACTGTAAACAGTGCTGTGATGAACATTGGGGTACATATATCTTTGTAAATTAAGGTTTTCAGGTTTTGGGGAGATACCCAGAAAAGAGGTTGCTGGGTCATATGGCAATTCCATTCCTAGTTTTTTGAGGAATCTCCATACTGCCTTCCATAGTGGTTGTACCAGTTTACATCCCCACCAGCAGTGTGTGAGGGTTCCGTTTTCTCCACAGCCTCTCCAGCACTTGTTATCTCTTGTCTTATTGATTGCAGCCATTCTAACAGGTGTAAGGTGGTATCTCATTGTGGTTTTTATTTGCATCTCCCTAATTGCTAGTGATGTAGAGCATTTTTTCATGTGTCTGTTGGCTGTTTGTGTGTTTTCGGGGGAGAAGTGTCTATTTAGGTCTTCTGCCCATTTTTTTAATTGGATCATTTGTTTTTTTTTGTTGTTAGGTTGTATGAGTTCTTTATACATTCTAGATATTAGCCTCTCATCAGAGGCATTGTTTGCAAATATATTCTCCCATTTGGTTGGTTTTCTTTTTACTTTGTTGATGGTGTCCTTTTCTGTATAGAAGCTTTTTAGTTTGATATAATCCCATTCGTTTATTTTTGCTTTTACTTCCCTTGCCTTTGGGGTCAAGTTCATAAAGTGCTCTCTGAACCCAAGGTCTATAAATTTAGTACTGATGCTTTCTTCTATGCACTTAATTGTTTTGGGTCTTATGTAGAGATCTTTAATCCACTTTGAGTTAATTTTGGTATATGGTGAGGGTTCACAGTCCAGATTCATTCTTTTGCATGTGATTTTCCAATTTTCCCAGCATCATTTACTAAAGAGGCTTTCTTTTCTCCATTGTATATTTTTTGCTGCTTTGTCAAAAATTATCTGTCCATCACTCTTGAATAGCAGTGGTGGCAGGGGACATCACTGTCTTGTTCCTGATTTTAGAAGAAAAGGTTTCAGTTTTTCCCCATTCAGTAGGACATTCACTGAGTGTTTGTCATATATGGCCTTTATTATGTTGAGGTACTTTCCTTCTATACCCATTTTATTAAGTGTTTTGATCATAAATGATCCTTTATATATGAAACCCTAAAGACTCCACCAGAAAAACTTTTAGAAATAATAAATGAATACAGTAAAGTTGCAGGATACAAAATTAATGTACAAAAATCTACAGCATTTTTATACTCAAACAATGAAATTTCAGAAAAAGAAATGAGAGAAACAATACATTTTGTGATCAAAACAAAAAGAATAAAATACTTAGGAATAAACTTAACAAAGAACATGATGGACTTATACATGGAAAACTATAAGACACTATTAAAAGAAATTGAAGAAGATACAAAGAAATGGAAAGATAGTTCTTGTTCATGGATTAGAAGAATAAACATAGTTAAAATGGCCATAGTACCCAAAGCAATATACAGATTTAATGCAATTCCAATAAAAACCCTACTGACATTCTTTTGAGAAATAGATTTAAAAAATTATCAGATTCATATGGAACCACAAGACCCCAAATCGCCAAAGCAATCCTCCAAAAAAAGAATAAGACTGGAGACATCACGTTCCCAGACTTCAGTCTACACTACAAAGCATCAATAATCAAAACAGCTTAGTCTTGGTAGAAAAAGAGACATACAGACCAATAGAACAGAATCAAAAATCCAGAAATAAACCCACAAACATAAATGGATGCTGTATCTTATTGAATGCTTTTTCTGCATCAATTGATATAATCATATAGTTTTTATCTTTTGTTTATGTGGTGTATCACATTGATCGATATGTTGAACCATCCTTGTGTCCCTGGGATGAATCCCACTTGATCATGATGTATACTCTTTTTAAATGCATTGTTGTATTCTATCTCCTACTGTTTTGTTTAGGATTTTTGCATCAGTGTTCATCAGAGATATTGGTGTATAGTTTTCTTCTTTTGTAACGTCCTTGCCAGGCTTTGGTATTAGGGTAATGTTGACCTCATAGAATGAGTTGGGAAACATTGCCTCTTCTTCAATCTTTTGGAAAAGTTTGAGGACAATAGGTATTAATTCCTCTTTGAATGCCTGGTAAAGCTCGTTAGTGAGATCATCTGGTCCTGGACTCTGGATTTTGGGAAGGTTTTGGATGATTGTTTCAATTTCCTTACTGTTGATTGGTCTGTTTAGATTATCTAGTTCTTGATTCAGTCTAGGTAGACTATATGTTTCTAAAAACTTGTTCATTTCTTCTAAGTTGCAAAATTTGGTGGTATATAGTTCTTCATAGTATTCTTGTATGATCCTTTGTATTTCTGTGATACCAATTGTAATTTTCCCTTTCATTTCTAGTTTGGATTATTTATGAGTTTTCTTGGTGAGCCTAACCAGGGTTTTGTCAATTTTACTAATTTTTCAAAGAACCAGCTCTTTGTTACATTAATTTTTTCTATTGTTTTTCCTATTCTCTATTTCATTTAGTTCTGCTTTAATATTTATTATTTCCTTCCTTCTGCTGGCTTTGGATGTTTTTTGTTCTTCTTTTTCTAGTTTTTTAAGATGTGTTATTAGGTTGTTTACTTGTGATTTTTCTTGTTTCTTGAGATTGGCCTGTAGTGATATAAATTTTCCTCTTATTACTGCTTTTACGGCTTTCCAGTAATTTTGGTATGTTGTGTTTTGTCATTTGTTTCTATGTATTTTTTAATCTCTTCTTTTATTTTTTCTTTGATCGAGTCATTTTAAATAACATGTTGTTTAATCTCCATATATATATGTTTTTTCCTGTTATCTTTTTGTAGTTGATCAGAGAATACACTAGGTATGATTTTAATTTTTCTTAAATTTGCTGAGGCTAGCTTTGTATTTCAGCATGTGGTTTATTCTTGAAAATGTTCCATGTGCACCAGAAAAGAACGTACAGTCATGTGGTGTAGGATGAAGTATCCTGTAAATGTCAGCTATTTCCAATTGCTGTAATGTATCGTTTAAAACTGATATTTTCTTATTTATTTTCTTTTTGGATGATTTGTCCAATGTTGTCAAGGGGGAGTTTAGGTCCCCTGCTATTATTGTGTTTTTGTCAAATTGTCCTATTAGAAACATTAGCAATTGCTTTGTCAATTTTGGTACTTCCTGATTAGGGGCATATATATTAATAAGAGTCATGTTTTCTTGATGTATTTTCTTTTTTATCATTATGAAATGTCCATCTTTATCTCTTATTATATTTTTTTATTCTGATGTCTCTTTCATCAGAAATCATTATGGCCACTCCTGCTTTTCTCTGAATGCCATTTGCTTGGAGTATTGTTTTCCATCCTTTCACTTTGAGCTTGTGTTTATCCTTGTGGCTGAGGTGTGTCTCTTGTGGACAGCACATGGTTAGGTTTTGTTTTTTAATTCAATCTGCTACTCAGTTCCTCTTTATTGGTGAATTTAGTCCATTTACATTTAGGGTGATGATTGATATATGGGGATTTTCTGTATCCATTTCTTCCTTTCTTTTTATTTCTTTGTTGTCCTAACTTTTCTCCATTTATTTTGGTTTCTTGATTCAGGTTGAATAGCCTTGTTCAGTATTTCTTGAAATGTTGGCCTTATGCTGAAGAACTCCCTCAGCTTCTGTATATCTGAAAAGATCTTTACTCCTCTTTCATATCTAAATGTTCATTTTGCTGGATAATTAATTTTTGGCTGACAATTTCTCTCTTTTAAATTTTTGAAAATTTGGCTTCACTCTCTCCTGGCTTGCAGAGTTTCTGCTAAGAAGTCTGATGACAGCCTGATAGGTTTTCTTTTGAAAATTATATATATATATATATATATATATATATAATATATCCCCTCCCACCCCGGCAACCTTGAGGTTCTTTCCCTATCTTTGGATTTTGTCATCTTTAGAACAATGTGCCTTGAAGAAGATCTGCTAGGGTCTTGGTAGTTAGGGCTCCTGTTTTCTTCTTGAATTTGGGGTCCCAGTTTTTTCATAGGCTAAGAAAGTTCTCATCTCCTATCTGCTTTAAAATGCTCTGGGAAAATTTCAACTCACTTCCTTCTGTTACTCCTATTATTCTAATGTTGCTCTTCCTAATGGAGTCAAATATTTCTTGTAGAGCTCTTTCATTTCTCTTGACTTTCAGATCCCTTTCTTCTTCCATCTGGGAAATTTCCATGTTTCTATTTTTTATGTCACTGATTCTTTTCTCCAACTGTTCAGCCCTGTTCAGACCTGGTTAGGTCTTTTCTCAATTCTTCTATTATGCCTTTCATTTCAAGGAGTTTCTTTTGGTTGCACTCTAACGTCTCAATTTTGTTGCTAAAGTATTCATTTTGATCAGCTATTTTCTTATCAAGGTCATTTAACTGTGATTGGGTACTTTGCCAGCATTTACTGAGCTCTCTGAGTGTCTTGAGAGTTGCAGCCCTGAATTCTGTTTCACTTAGATTATTTGCTTCCAAATCTGTAAGTTCCTTTTCTAAAAAAATTTTATATTCTTTTGGAGTGGATTTGGATCCTTAGGTGTTCATTATATTTGATGTGTGTGTGTGTGTGTGTGTGTATTTTGTTTGTTTGTTTGTTTCACCTTAGATATGAGCATGTTTTCCCTCTGGGGGCTTTTCTAGAAGATGGGCTTCTCTTTTTTAATGTTTTCACCCAACTGTGTTAGTCTCGATGCTCCCCCTCTTTGGAAAAGTGAGGTGGTCTGTGTCCTGGTTGTGACCTGGTCTATCTCTGATGTCAGTGTCCAAATAGGCTGGCTGCTGCAGTCTTCCTGGGCTCTCTTGTCTGTTCCCATGGGGGCAGGGATTGTTTGGGATGGCCTAGGTTTGCATCACAGGGTAGCTGCAGTTTGCCTTTTTCCTCTTACTGTGTAATAGGTAGCAGTTGAGGCTCAGTTGAGGGGGGATGAGTTTTAGGAGACGGTTAGGAAGCACTCAATTTCTGTGTCCTGAGGTTGCACTCCAGGTTACTGGCTTAGCTGATAGAAGGCAGAGCAGTCAGCGTGGGGGTGGGGGTGGGGAAATGTGGGTATGAGCAGGGGCAGGCCTGAGAGACAATAGCAAATTCCTCTGTCAGAATGGGGTGGCCAGGTCAGTGTGTACACTGTCTCAACCCTTTTTCCCCAGGGTGCATTCTGTTTTCCTGGATCTGGGTTTAGAACCAGTCATACCCAGAGACTGTTTTTATTTTATTCCATGTTACTAGGCCTCAGGGTGCTGGCCCAGCTGGTATTGAGTTGTGAGTAGGGAGGCTGGTACACAGTTTAACCCTGTGCTTTCCTCCCCAGTCCCCTCCAGAAGGGCGTTCTGCCTTCCTGGCTGTGTTCCTAGCTTCACCATCACCCAGAGACCATTCACTCTTTTGAGTCCACACTTCTGGGCTTCAGGGTGCCAGCGCAGATGGCTGGGTGCCCTGCACACAGGCACAGCTGAGATAAGGACCTAGATCCTGCCATGGGCAGGGAAGCCAGTCTGCCAAATCTGAGGCACATAACTCGGTCTTTCTCTTTTTCCCCTGCCTGAGTCCTCTGCTTTTCTCAGGCTGCACTTTCACTTTGAAAGCCAGTGGCTTGGAAAGCAGCTCCCTAAGAGCTGATTCGTATTCAGCTCAGCTCTGCTGCTTCTGTAGGCCAGTGACAAGGTGCGCTGAGCTTTGGTGACCTGTTTCTTCTCTGCCCTGGGAAGTTTCGCCTCCCCTGCTCCACGGTCCCTATTCCACTTCAGGCGCAGTGATCTGAAGGGGACACAGTGTGCCACCACTTGGGTTCAAATTTTAAATTGTCCACAGTCTCATGGAGCTTCTACGCTCTTTGGGTCTCGGTGTTTAGTCCGCCCTGGATCTAGTTTCACTTTGACTCAAGTCCCCCAATTCCCCTTATTCTGCTAGCCCCAGGTTGCGTTCCATTGCCCCATCCCTGTACTGCTCCTTTTCCTTCTCTTCTGCTTGCCCCCTTTTCTCTAACCTTCTCTAACCTTTCTCTTGTCTTGCATTGCATGGCTCTCTCAGTTGAGGCTGTGTTTCTCAGGGTTTCCCCTGTGGAGTCCCCTTTGTTCAAATGTCCCTTCCCAGGTAGGTTTTGGGGTTCTCCTCTCATGCCACCATTCTTCTCTCTGCTTCCTTTTCTTAAGGATGTCTTTTACCTCCATTCCCTTTAAAAATTTAAACCTTGGGAAAGCTGGGATTTCTCAGTGGGTTAAAATGCTTGCTTGGCAGCCCTGGGGACTGAGGATTGAATCCCAGCCCCGGCCCGTGCAGACCCACATGCTGAACTGGGGAGTGCCCCCCATTTGGTTCTCACCGGGGTGAGACCCCGGCACAGTTCCTGCCCTGTGCAGCCCCGCGCCCACCTGTGGAATGAAACTGTGAAAAAAACCAATGATGTACAACTATGGAGACTGTTCTGGGCTCTCTCCCTTCTCTCTGTTTTTGTCTCTGTATCTCTCTGTCAAAAACAATAAAAATAAATCTTTAAAAAATTTAAACCTTTACTTCCTTTCCTTTTAAGTTTTTGTAGTTCCAGTTTATCCCTATTTATTTTTACTTTTTGTTTCAGATCGAATCGCTTCCTTCAGTATTTCTTGAAATGCTGGCCCTGTACTGGAGAATTCCTTCAGTTTCTATATGTCCGAGAAGGTCTTTATTTACTTCTTCGTATCTAAAGGATAACTTTGCTGGGTAGAGGATTCTTGGCTGGTAATTTTTCTCCTTTAATTTTTTGAATAATTTATTCCACTACCTTCTAGCTTGTAGCATTTCTGTTGAGAAATCTGATGATAGTCTGATGGGCTTTCCTTTATAGGTTATGGTGTTCTTTGTTCTGGCTGCCTTGAATATTCTTTCTTTGTCTTTGACCTTTGATATATTCAGTATAATGTGCCTTGGAGAGGGTCTGCTAGGATTCAAGTAACTAGGGGTCCTGTTTCCTTCTTGAATTTGAGCTTTCAGTTTTTGTCATAGATTTGCAAAGTTCTCATCTACTATTTGAGCAAATTCTCTGTGGCCATCTGGTCCTCTACTCCCTCCAGAATACCTACTATTCTTATATTATTCTTTCTAATGGAGTCAGATAGTTCTTGTAGGATTTTCATTTCTTTTAGCTTTTGGGTCTCTCTCTTCTTCCTTCTGTGACATTTCCAAATTTCTGTCTTCAATTTTACTAATTCTTTTCTCCATTTGCTCAGCTCTGCTTTCTATGCTAGCTATTTCATTTTTCATCTTTTATTGTGTTGCTTATCTCTAGAATTTCTATTTTCTACTTTAAAAAAAAAATTCAACATCTTTTCTGAGATCACTTAGCTCCCTCTTTGTACTCTGACAGTTTTATTTTATCTCTTTGAGTGTTTTCAGAATTGCAGTCTTGAATTCTGTGTCATTTAGCTTATATATTTCCATATCTTCAAGTTCCTTTTCTGGAGATTTTTTTTTTCTTTCTGAGCACCTTTGTTCACAAGGGTATTCATCGCTGTTAGAGCATTTCTTTTCCTGGACATGAGGATTTTCCCCCTGGTAGATGTGAAGAAATCTTTCTTTTACTTCCTAGCTGGTATTGCTGCAGTGTTTTATAATATTTTCTCTTGTTTATTTGGTTTTCTTATAGTGGGAGACTTCCTAGAAGGTGAGCTTCTCTTTGACTTAGTCAACCTGGTCTCTGTATGCCTCCTCTTTGGAAAGATCTGGTGGGCGATGGTATTCTATGACTCCGAGTTCCCACTAGTCAGAAGCTGCCATGCCTGTTCTTCAGTTTTCCTAGGTCCCTCTGTTGGTTTTAGCAGGAAGGGTGAGAGCAGGGTTTGTTGGGAAAGGCACAGGTCTTGTCTGTATCACAGGATAATGGCCACTTTCTCCTGCTGGCTTTAGCAGGAAGGGTGGGTGTGAGGTTTGATGGGAAAGGCGCAGGTCTGTTTGCATCACAGGGTAATGGTGGCTTCTTGACTGCAGCTTACTGAAGGCTGGCTCTGGGTGAGCCGGTGGGGCAAGCCTCAGTCAGTGTCTCCTCTGTTGGTCTCTGGATCAGCCTCTGGGTTGCTCACTAGGGAGGTCTCTGGGGCATGCTCCACAGCATGTCT
This sequence comes from Craseonycteris thonglongyai, assembly GCA_004027555.1. NCBI lineage: Eukaryota > Metazoa > Chordata > Mammalia > Chiroptera > Craseonycteridae > Craseonycteris > Craseonycteris thonglongyai. Next base: position 36,738 of record PVKE010005616.1, read on the forward strand.
CTCTCATTCACCTCCCCTTTCTCCAGCCTTAGGTATTTTCTTTCAATGAGTGGGTCCCTCATCCGAGGCTGTGTGTTGCTTAGAGATTCTACTATTGGATTTTAGTTGTTTAAATTGTTCTTTCCAGGAGAGGTTTCAAGAGCTCCTCTCACCTGCCATCTTGATGATGTCTCCCACTAGCTCATTTCTTTTTTAATTAATTAATTAATTTTTTATTGTTTTTGACAGAGAGAGAGAGAGAGACAGAGAGAGAGACAAAGACAGAGAGAGAACTGAACTGGGGGAACTCCCCAGTTCAGCATATGGGTCCACATGGGCTGGGGCCGGGATTCGATCCTCTGTCCCTGGGGCTGCAAAGTGAGCGCTTAACCCACTGAGCCATCCCAGCTTCCCCATAGCTCATTTCTTAATTGAATTTTTTTCTCACTGTTGACTTTAGAGTTCTTTATATATTGGATAACAGTTCTTTATTAGAAGTATCTTCTGCAAGTATTTTCTCCTAATATGTGGCTTGTCTGTTCATTCTTTTCTGAAAATTGCTAAGCAGTTTTTTTTTAAAGATTTGTTTTATTTTATTTTTGACAGAGACAGAGAGAGACAGAGAGAAGAGGGAAGGCCCAGAGCAATCTCCATAGTTGTACAGCATCAGTTTTTTATGTGGTTTTGTTCCACACAGGTGGGCGGGCACTGCCCCAGGTGGAAACTGGGCTGGGGGCCTTCTGCATGGAAGGCATGCCCCCTTGAGCTATTGACCAAACCAGGGGACAAGAACCAAACTTCGGGCTTCCTGCATGGGAAACACACCCCAGTTCAGCATGTGGGTCTGCATGTGCCAGGGTTGGCATTCGATCCTCGGTTCCCAGAACTGCAAAGCAAGTGCTTAACCTGCTGAGACATCTTGGCTTTCCCAGAAATTTTTAATTCTAATAAAGTCCAGCTTATTAATTTTTTCCCCCTCTCACGGATCATGCTTTTAGTATTGTGTATAAAAAGTCACCGTCAAACCTCAGGTCATATATTTTCTTCCATGTGTTTCCAGGAGTTTTACATTCAGGCCAATGATTCATTTTACATTAATTTTTGTGAAAGGTATAAAATCTGTGTCTAGATTCATTTTTTGGCACTTGAGTGTCTAGTACCACTTGTTGAAAAGACTGTCTATTCTCCATTGAATTGCTTTTGCTCCTTTGCCAGATATCTGTTGGCTGTACTTGTGTGGATCTGTTTGAGGCTTTTTATTCTGTTCCATTAATCTATTTGTCTCTTTTTTGACTTTACCAGATTGTCTTCATTATTGTTGTTTTAGGGAAGTCTTGAATTTGGGTAGTGTTAATCCTCCAACTTTATTGTTCTTTACTATTGTATTGGCTATACTGGGCCTTTTGCCTTTCTTTATAAACTTCATAATCAGTTTGTTGATATTCACAAAAGAATCATTGGGTTTTTTTAAATTGGGATTTGTTGACTCTATAGAACAAGTCAGAAAGAACATTTTATTGAATCTTTTTGTTTATGTACATGACTATCTCTCAATTTATTTAGATCATTTTTTATCTCTTTTTATTAGGACTTTTTAGTTTTTCTTATGTAGGTCTTATATGTATTTTGTTAGATTTATACTTAGATATTTCTTTTTTGGTGCTAAAGTAAATGAGATTGTGTTTTAGACTTCAGATTTTTATTGGTAGTATATAGGAAAGCAACTGACTTTGTGTATTAATTTTGTATCCTGTAACCTTGCAATAATTGCTTATTAGTCCCAATAGTTTTTGGTTGATTTTGGGGAATTTTTTACACAGACTATTATGTCATCTATGAAGAAACACCATTTTATTTCCTCTTGTCCAATATATATATATTATTTCCCTTTCCTGTCTTGTTTCATTAACTAGGACTTTCAATACAAAGTTAAATAGGAGAGAGAAGAGGGGACATTCCTTACCTTGTATCTGATTTTAGTGAAAAAACATCTAATTTCTCACCATTGAGTATAATGTAAACTGTAGGGTTTTTGTCAATTTTATTTATTAAGTTGAGGAAGTTCATTCTCTACTTCTAGTTTGCTTAGAGGTTTGTTTGTTTGTTTGTTTAAATCATGAATGGGTGTTGTATTTCATAATTTTTTTCTACATCTTTATTTATTTATTTATTTATTATTTATTTTGTTTATTTATTTTTTATTTTTGAACTGAACTGGGGGTCTCCCCACATTCGGGAAGCACACCCCAGTTCAGCATGTGGGTCCGCCTGGGCCAGAGCCAAGATTCGATCCTCGGTCCTCGGGGCTTCAAAGCGAGCGCTTAACCCACTGAGCCATCCCGGTTTTCCCTCTGCATCTTTTGATATGGTCTTATAATTTTTCTTCTTTAGCTTATTGATGTGATAAATTACATATATTAATTTTTTAATGTTAAACCAGCTTTAAATGTGGAAGCAACCAAATATCCATTGATGGATGAATGGATAAACAAAATGTGGTATACACATACAATAGAATATTTTCAGCCTTAAAAAGAAAGGAAGTTCTGACATATGCTACAACATGGAGGAACCTTGAGGACATGTTAAGTGAAATAAGCCAGGCAGAAAAAAACAAATACTGTGTAATTTAATTTATATGAGGTACTTAAAATAGTCCAAGTAATAATGACAAAAATTATAATGGTGGTTATCTGGGACCAAGGGGACAGGAGAATGAGGATGTATTATTGAACAGGTATAGCATTTCAGTTATGCAACATGAAAAAAGTTATGGGAATGGATGATGGCAATGAGTGTGTAACAGTGGTAATGTATTTAATACTATTGAACTGTACTTTTAAAAATGGTTAAGATGGTAAATGTTATATGTGTTTTATGTCGATTGAAAAAAAAAACCACCTAAATACACACACATAGATTAACAAAAACAAAAACCAATAGCAATAAAAATGAAAGAATGAAATTAAGTACATGAAATTCTGACTAAAAAATTAAAGAAAGAGCAATACAATAAGCCAAAGAAGAATATAAGAACATAATAAAGAAAATAGCACACATTAAGCTATTGCAAGTAATGCTGTGATAAACATGGGTGTATAACTACCTCTTTGAGATCCTGCTTTCAATTGTTTGGGGTAATACTCAAAAGTAGAATTGATGGGTCTTGTGCTGAATCAGATGATAATTCTATTTTTAATTTTTTTCAGACTGTTTTCCACAACAATTGTACCATTTTGCATTTTCACTAATAGTGCACAGGATTCTAATTCCTCCACATCCTTGCCAACACTTGCAATTTTCTGTTTTTGTTTTCTCTTTTAATCCCAATGGGTGTGAGGTGGTATCTTGGAGTTTTGATTTGCATTTTCTAAATGATCAGTGATGTTGAGCATCTTTTTATGTGCTTATTGACCAGTTGTATATTTTCTTGGGAAAAATGTCTAAGTCCTTTACCCATTTTTGAATTGGGTTGTTTATTTTGTTGTTGTTGTTGAGTTTTAAGAGTTTTCTATACCATCTAGGTATTAATCTCTTATCAGATACATGAGTTGCAAGTACTTTCTTCCATTCTGTAGGTTGCTATTTGTGTTTTACTCTTTCAATAACCTTTCATGCACAAATTTTTACAATTTTCATTAAATTTAATTTGTCAATTTTTTTCTTTTGTTATCTGTCCCTTAGATGTCATATTCAGTAAATTCTTACCAAATCCAATGTCATGAAGTTTTTGTCATACTTTTTCTTCTAAGAGTTTCATCATTTCATATCATACTTCAAGTTCTTGATCTATTTTCAGTAAAAGTGTTTATTTTATTTTATTTTATTGTTTTGACAGAGAGAGAGAGAGAAAGGGGGAGGGCCCAGAGCAGTCTCCATAGTTGCTTGTCATTAGTTTTCTACAAAGTTTTATTCCACACAGGTTGGCGTGAACTCATGCAGGGCAGGAACTGGGCCAGGGGCCTCCCACATGGGAGGCGTGCCCCCACAAGCTGGGGGTTGAACCCAGGGCCTCCTACATGGAAGCTCGCCCCAGCAGGAACTGAATTGCCCCCCCCGCCCCCACATGGGAAGCAGACCCCAGTTCAGCATATTGGTCTGCACGGGCCGGCGCAGGGACTCTACCCTCTGACCCCGGGGCTGCAAGGTGAATGTTAAACCCACTAAGCCATCCTGGCATCCCCAGTAAATTTTTGTAAATGGTATTATGTAAGGGTCCAGCTTCATTCTTTTGCATGTGAATGTTCAGTTAGCTTTCCCAGCACCAAATGTTGAAATGATTGTTCTATCCCCAATTGACTGGTCTTGGTACCCTTGTTCAAAAAGTATTTGACCATATATGTGGGGAATTGTTTCCAGGCTTTCTCATCTATTCATATATGTTATATGTTTTTTCTCTGCCAATACTATACTGTTTTGATTACTGTAGATTTGTAGTATGTTTGAAGTAAGAGAGTGTGAGTCCTCCAGTTTTGTTCCTTTTTGTCAAGTATGTTTTGGGTATTTGAGGGTCCGTTGAGATTCCATATGAATTTTAGGATGGATTTTTTTATTTCTTATTGCTATGTGTTTTTAAGGCTATAGATGTTCCTTTGTTCACTGGTTAAATATATCTTATGTATTTTGATAAGTTATGCTTTTATTATCTTTTTTCAGAAATTCTGTAATTTGTATTTCTCTTTCATCTGAAAGGCATTTAATAGAATGTTCATAAATTTCTAAGTGAAAAGAATTTTTGACTTGTTGATTTTTTTAAATTCTAGTTTTATTTCATTGCAATATTGGAGGTTAATTTTTCTACTTTATGAAACTTAATAATGTTTTCTTTCATTTAATACATGATCAATTTTTATAAATCTTTCACATGCTCCTGACAAGAAGATGTATTCTCTATTATTAGGTATGGTGCTGGATATTTCCCCTTATATGTTTTACCTTATTATTATGTTTGATCTTCTATATCTTATTTTTGTCTACTTGACCTGTCCTATACTGAGAGTGGTATGCTAAAGATTCCTGTTACTAATGTGATTCTGCCTATTTCTCCTTGTATTTCCTGTAGTTTCTGCTTCAAGTGCATACTGATATCTTATTTGGTGTATGCATATGTTTATAATTATTATTTATTTCTTATGATATCATGTCTTCTAGAATTAAAAACTGACACTGTTTAATGAGTCTTTTGCTCAAATATGCTTTGTCTGATATCAGGACTTTAATCCTTGCTTTCTTATAATTTCTACTTGTCTGGCATACCCTTGTCCTTCCCTTTGTTTTTAGTTATTTTGAATTACTTTGTTTTACATGTTTTTCTTATAGGAACCACATAGTGGGTTTTGCTTTATGAACTAATTTTAAAATGTTTTTTATTTTAGTAAGCAAGTCATTCTCATTCTTACTCATTGAAATGACTGATATGTTTGGTCTCAACACTATCATATTATTTTACTGTGTGTGTTATAATTACTGTGTGTGTTAGTTTTCTACATCTACAATAATAAATAATCACAGACTGGTTACTTAAAATAGCATAAATTTACACTCTTACAGTTGTGGACTCTAGAAGTTCAAAGTCAAAGTGTTGGCAGGTCCATAATCCTTCTTAAAAGCTCCTTCAAGCCTTGTTCTAGGAAAGAATTTTTCCTTGCCTCTTCCTCCCTTTGATTGTTGCTAGTAATCTTTGGCATGCCTTCTTTGGCTTATAGCTATATCACTCTAATTTCTGCCTGTCTTCATATGGTTCTTTCCTCTGCATGTCTATCTTATTCTGGTTGGGCTGCTATACCATAATACCATAGACTGGGTGGTTAACAAAAGTCAGATATTTATTTCTCATAGTCCTGGAGGCTGGGAAGTCCAAGATCAAGTTGTCAGTAGATTTAATGTCTGATGAGGACCTACTTTAAGTTCATAAATGGCTGTCTTCTCACTGTGTCTTCACAGGCAGAAGGGGCTAAGGGGCTCTCTTGGGTTCAATGAAGGCAGTAATCCTATTAGTGAGGGCTGCACGTCCATGACCTAATCACTTCCCAAAAATCCCACTTTCATATATCATCACATTGAGGATTAGGTTTCAGTATATGATTTTTAGAGGTACACAAACATTGAATATATAGCAGAATCTATGTCCAATTTTCCCTCTTCTTATAAAGATTCAGTCATTGAATTAGGATAGGGCCCACCCTAATCCAATATATGTTAACTTGACTACAACTGTAAAGACCTTATTTCCAAATAAGTCTAAATATACTGACTCTGGGTAGACAGAGATTTGGGGAGACATTATTCAACCTACTATACTGTGTTTCTTTCTCTGAGGTATTTCTTCTTTGCTTTTTAAAAATGTAAACGATTTGATATTTTAAAAAGGTTTATAATTTTGTTTTATGGCTACCATAGTACACATATTATATTTAGTTCTTTCATAGATCCTCAATCTCCTTTTCCTTATTCAAACATTTGCTAGTATTTTTCACTGGTAAAATACACATAACATAACATTCATCATCTTTACCTTTTTAAAACACAGTTCAGTGCATTTATGTACAAGTATGTTGGCACTGTTGTACAACCATCAACACCATCCATCTCCATAACTTTTGCAGCTTGCAAAACTGAAACCCCATACCAATTAAATAATCATGTCTCATTTCACTTCTCCTTCAGCCACTGGCAACCATCATTCAACTATCTGTCTCAATAAATCTGACTACTCTAGGTACCTCATATATGTGAAATCACAAAATATTTGTCCTTTTGTGACTGGATATGGTTTGTCAGTTTTTAATGATTTCCTTTGACTTTTATTTATTACCTATATAACTGTTCGTAATATTGTACTTTCCCCTCTCTCCCTCCCTAGTCCTTCTATTTTTAGTTGCATTATTTTCACTTTTAATGTTTATGTTATTCCCTGCTCATGTCCCCATTCTTTGTTTAGTTTGAGATCTACAGTTAAGTCCATGAAATATCCACCTCAGTCCTTTCAATGAAGTTTTCCCAGTCATCTCGTATTTGAATGAAACTCATCCACTATAGATTCCTCAGCATAGGTTCAGGGGCCAAGTATTTTCTGAGTTTGTGCAAGTTTGTAGATGGTTTTCCATAGACTTGATCCTTGAAGGACCATTTTGTTGGATATAAAATATTTATCTCACATTTTGCTTCCCTGAGTTTCTTGAAAATACTCTAATCTTACCTTGATTTCATTATTGTTCCTGAGAAGTATGATGCTAGCCTAATTTTCTTATCTTAAAGGTAATTTGGCCTTTTTGTGTGTATTCTCTTAGTATTTTCTTTTCTCTGTCTTTAATGTCAAATAGGTTTGTTAAGAAATATATTGGAATTTATTATTCTGTTTAAGTTTTTCCAGGCATATGGTGGGCTCTTTAATATGTATATTTAAATTTTCTCTCATTTCTTGAAAGCGTTCTTGGATTACAGTTTTAAATATTCTGTTCTATTTTTTTTTCAGCCTCTTCAGTTACATATTATGTTGGCATTTCTTTGCCTGTCTTCCATTTTATTTGATAACTTTTCCATGAAAACATGATATTAGCCTGAGGAAGAAAAGAATAATTGGTCAATTGCACCTAAATTTGAAATCATCTTAATTATATTGCCTACCTAGTTACATAAAGTGTTTTTTTGTTGTTGTTTGTTTGTTTTGTTTTGTTTTGTTTTGGTCTGTTGTGTTTGTCTTTGGATCTTTGATAAAATATGTTCATTTGATGGGAAAATTAATGTCTTCAACAAAATAAATCTGTTTAAATATGATATACCCACTTTGACCTCAGGAAATGAGGCAACATTTAAAACTATTTATGGGCCATGTCTTTCTCTGTAATTTGTTTTTCTTTGATTTACTTTTCTGTCACTTTGGTGATAGGGAATTATTATTCTACCCCAGACCAGGTAATCCAGGATAGAAAAAAAGCCCTCAGGGATGAGAAGCAGGGTAACACTCAGAGGAAGTACCAGGATTTTCTGGATATTATTCTTTCTGCCCAGGTAAATGTTTTAAATTTCTGAGCCTCCTCATATATCTAGTTAATTTCGAAGGTGGGTGGGTGGTGAGTGAGCAGGTGAGGAGATAAAAACAAAATTGATCAATTAAATTTAACAATACTTTTGAATCGACAGGCTGCCTCTATAGGTTTTGAGATGAAGATCGAACTCTGCAACTCTGACACCAGAGGGAGTCAGCTAAATCTAAAGATTTTACTGATTTGACAGGATTTAGTTACTATCATAAAGATACATGGTAGCTCAGGAGAATGGGTTACAGGGTAAGCTGGTGAAATGACGATGATGAAGTGCTAGAAAATCTAGATAAATCTGGCAGGATGATTAGAAGAACTACACAAGGTCAGCTTTTCTTATCTAACTTTAGTCCCCCTTCTACTCTAGGCAAAATGTGGCTCATAGATATATTGGTTGAACTGAGTTAAAATCAAACCTTTCATTGGAAAGTCTACTTTTTTCCCCTAAGACCCTTAATTGATTGGGGCTCTAAACATCTATTAACTGACATTGCATAAAAATATCTCTACTGCACTTTCTAGGCTGAAAATGGTGACAGCTTCTCAGAAAGTGACGTATGGTCCGAGGTGAACACATTCGTGGTGGCAGGGCAAGACACCATGGCAGGGAGCATTTCTTGGCTCCTTTACCATCTGGCTCAGAACCCTGAGCATCAGGAGAGATGCCGGGAGGAGATCAGGAGCATCCTGGGGGATGGGTCGTCCATCACCTGGTAAGATCTGTGTCCCTAAACATTTTATTCTAGTTCTCATGGAATTTTGCTTTATTCTTTTTTTTGGTACCCTAGTGTGACTATAGTGCTTCAAGATACATGTATATAGAAGCAGAAGAGGCAGGCTACCATTCTGCTCTCTTTCCAGAGGGCCCAAATTATCACTTTGCTTTTTGCAAAAGAAGTTCACTCATCCATAAATTATCTATTTCATTGCTTTTCTCATCAGTGGTGTATAAATTGTCCTATTTTTCTCTTTCCCCCAGGCTCTGATTCATTGGAAGTGGGAACTTGATCTGTAGACTTGCATTTAGAGCTTGAATGGTAGGGCTCAAGCAGGGTTCCTCTTCTGAGAGATCTAAGTAAGCATCTGCATCATTTGAGTCTCATTGCAGACATTCTCTCCCATCCCCTTGTTCACACCTCAGGATTGGCTTTGGATGCAAGGATACATACACACTGAAAATGAGTTTAGCAACTATGGATGGGGGACATTTTAAGTCCTGAGGCACTAAAAATATATGCACAATTATGTATGGGTTCTGCTTTCAATGAGCTCACCCCCTAGTGCAGGAGACATGGCCTCATACAGATACTAATAATTACAGAATAACATGGTGAGGGTAACCAGAGAGTGATGTGCTGGCTACCAAAGAGACTTAGAAGGCAAGTGTCTAACCTGGCCTGGTGGGCTCCAGAGACTTTCTGGGGTATTGGATGCTTAAGCTGCCTCTCATAGGATGAGGACCTAACCAGACAGAACACGTCAAATCCATTTTGCTACACTGTGAGCCTATTTTGCTATTAATGAAGCCCAAGTTAGGAATGTGCCCCTTAAGACATGCTCTTTGCAAAAATCACACGTGTCCTTCATATAAACCACACTCTTCACCCTAGCTAAATATTTCACATATCATTGTTTTGCTGGTCAAAGAGGACAGAAAGAGAAATGCAAAGGGCAACCCAACCCCATGACTAGGGGAAAAACATCATACTGCAAATGCAAAGGTCAACTCAATTAGAACATTTGTAAAGGAAAATATAAATTTATATGGGCATAGTAGAGACCTCAGATTTTATAAGAAAATAATAGTTATTTGTTACCATAAACTAAAGTTCTAATTGATATAGCACAGAATGCAGCGTTGATTGGTCATTTTTTATTCATTCATTGAATTTGGAAACACCGTATACTACCTCCCAAAATTAGACATTTTAACTTTGTTTGTGTGTGTGTGTATATATATATGTATATATATACAGATATATGTATATGTACATATATACACACTCATATGTGTGTATGTATATGTATATATATATGTATGTATGTGTATGTATGTGTGTGTGTGTGTATATATATATATATATGTACCTCAAATATTGACCTTTCTCTCTTATTGTTATTTGGCTTCTGTGAAATGTGAGAACAATAAAGAAATCTTTGCCAGGTGAGAAAACAAAGTCCAGAGGATCTGTTAACTACCATTTATTTTAATGAGAGAAATGGCAATAATATTATAGGGAATAAAATATGTTCTTATTCTATAATATGGTCTTATAGTTATATTTTATGAAATTTGTACATAGCATTCTGAGAACTGATAATTTTTTAGACAACAAAAAGACATAGAAAAAGCAATTTTTTGAAAAGCTGTTAAATTGTTCAATGTCTCCATCTGGCTCCTTGTCAGCTCATTTCTGCATTGGGTTAAAACTCCCATCTTTTTTTTGTACCAGAGCTGAGACGGAAAACACTGTTGTTCTTAAATATGCAAAGTGGCAGACTAAGGACAACGACTCTTTATTCTGGGCTCAAAATCAAAATTTCACATTACTGAATGGCCAAAGTCTGAATGCAAAATAAGTAATCAGAAAAGTAAATAGGAATACAATAAAACATATTGACTAAATACTATATGCAGTCATTTTATTGAACCAATCTGATTAGTTGGGATGCAAATAAACCACTATTCTTCTCCTGCGACACATCAAACATGCTGTGTGGAGCAGGTTCTTTTTCTCTCTGAGGTGAAATCTTGAGTGACTCTCACCGAGTTCCTATCCATTTAAATCCCAAGAACAGTCTCATTTCAGTAATTAAGTTGTCTGATCCAGGGTAAGATTAAAAACTTGGAATTCTTATCCACTTGGAGCATCTCTTTCCATTGCAGCTCAGTGTTTCTTTGGTCTGTAAGCCAAAGGAGGGCAAATGGCTTGTGGTTCTCTTCTTCTGACCAGCTTCTCCTCTCCCCTGCTGTTTCTGGCTTTCCAGAAATTGTCTCAGAAGGAAGGGAAGATAAAGAGAAAGCAGCTGGTACTATTATGATCTTGCCCTCTGAGCTTAGCGGTTATTCGATGCTTCATCTTACTTTCAATGGGTACATCTGTGGGTTTCTTGGAGATACCCTCACTGGGACTTTGCAGTAGAGATACATGAGGAGGCTGACTAAACATACCATTTGAAATGGAATGGCACTGTTGTTTTCTGTCCCATTTAAAACAGTATGTCTGATCAGCCTATTCAGGAAGCAAGGGAATTCCTGTCATTAGAATTCCCTTCAAGCTGGTTCCAGAGCACTATTTCCAGTTTATTGGTATGACTGACATGGGACCATTCTTGCTTTGTCCCTGTTGCTCTTCTCTGCCCCGCTATCTGTCCTGATTCATAGCCTTTCTTGTCAGTCCTATGCTCCTCAAACTCCAGGGAGCCTGTGTCAGATCACTTAAGTGATCCTCTTGAAGCCCCCTTTTACTTAATGTGGAGGGGAACACCCTCCTCCATTCTCCCCAGAATTCCAGTAATTCTCTTTTAAGATTTTTTTTCCCTCTCAGAACTCATAAGCCTTCTGTCTTTAATTTTTAGCCATTCCTTATCTTTTCTTGATTTATATGATGAACTAAGGGTTGCAAAATTGGTTTTCAAAAATCTCCTTAGCAAATTCTTTATTTTAGCACCTTACTTTATAATGAAGATTTGAGCACCTGTTTGGTTCCTCTTTCTCTGAGACCTCAATTAATCCTGAGGCAGATAAGAGTCTCATTTTAATATTTTGTTACATAAACCAATTGGAAAAGTAGCTTTAACTTGAGGCTGATATTTAGTAGGAACAAGTATCAAAGAGAAAAAATATATATCAATATTGAAAAAAATGTATCAATATTTACAAGCTGGATATGGAGTCTGAGTTTCCTTTTCTCCCTTCCTTGTCCTCACAGGGACCATCTGAGTGAGATGCCATACACCACAATGTGTATCAAGGAGTCTTTCCGATTGACCCCTGCCATCTTTAACGTTTCCAGAGATCTCAGCAAGCCCATTACCTTCCCAGATGGACGCTCCTTGCCTGCAGGTCTTTGATTTCTTTTCCTAAGTGGTTTCTAGAGACCATGGGATCCTGGAGACAGCAAAAAGACTGGTGGATTTTTCAACTCTTGTAGAAGTCAAAAGGCAATCCTTAGGACATCTGGTTTAAGATTGGGCAGCTATTACGTAAGAGCTCAGTAGGTAATGCTTTGATCAGATGTGGGTTTCAGAGACTTTTCCAAAGGTACATAGCCATTTGTAACAAAGCTATCCCTAGAACCTGTGTCATCAGAATCAGCGTTTCTTCCACTGTGGGACAATATTTCTAAGATAATCCTTGTTTGGCTCGGTTTGAAATTTAGGTAAGACTTCATGGGACATGAGCACCATTATCTGTATCTGGAAGACCCAAGGAAAGTCTTTGGCTTCATCATCATAATATCACCCTAATCAGTGTGTGGCACTTAATAGTTTATTTACATAGAGCCTTCAAACCTATTGCCTCATTTTTTCCCTTGGAACATGATCTTAGCAGACACTTACATAGTGCTTTGCAGTTTACAAAGTACTTTCAAATATATTTTGTGTAGCCAAAAACCCACTTGGGGGCTCCCCGTGCACTGAGCAGAGCCAGAATTCATGCTGAGGTCCCATACCAGAGCCCAGTGCTCTACAGAACACCACATGCTTCTGTGTGGGGGAGTAGGAGGCAGAGGGCTCTCGTAAGACACCCTTCCCTACCTGCTTCATTATAACTCTTGTCCTTGGAAACAAGCCGACAGAGGGCTTGTAGCAAGCACCAACAACGTTGTCGTTTACTGTGGCTTTGTTGACAGATCAAGGATTTTAATCTACCACAATTATTCTGGTAATCAAACAATTCTAAATTCTCTCTCTCTCCTTTGTCTTCTTTTAAATCCCCAAACTCCATGGCTATTTGCCAAAATTCCCTACCCTCTATGTATGGACAGCACAATAGAAACTTGTCATTGGATTTGCACAGTGGAATTATGGTTTTGTTCCTATGTACCCAACTGTCCTCAGTGGGTGCTTTATGGTCCATTAATAGATACACAGTAGTTCCCCCTTATCCATGGTTTTGCTTCCCATGGTTTCAGTTACCTGCAGTCACCTGAGGTCTGACACCCTGGTTTTACTTAATAATGGCCTCAAAGCACAAGAGTAGTCATGCTGGCAATTCGGGTATGCCATTGAGAAACTATAAAGAGCTTTCGTAAAGAGAAAGGGTGAAAATTCTTAACTTGATAAGGAAAGAGAAAACAACCATATGCTAAGTTTAAGATCTATGGTAAGAATGAATCTTCTGTGAAATTGTGAAGAAGAAAAAAGAAATTTGTATTAGTTTTGCTGTGACACCTTGAACTGCAAATGTTATGGCCACAATGCATGATAAGTTCTTACATAAGATGGGAAAAGGCATTAACTTACGGGTGGGAGACATGAACTGTAAACACGTTCTGATTGACAGCGACATGTTGTGCCAGAAAGCATTAGACCTACACAAAGACTTCAGCAAGGGGTCCCCTGAAATGAGCGCCAGCAAGCCATTTACTGCAAATCAGGGATGGTTACACAGATTTAGGAGTAAGTTTGGCACTGTATCATCTCACATCATCATAAGAAGTGTGAGTGCAATACAATAAGATATTTTGAGAGACTACATTCACATAACTTTTATTACAGTATATTGTTATTATTGTTCTATTTTATTTTTAGTTGTTAATCTTTTACTGTGCCTAATTTATAAATAAAACTTTATCATAGGTATGTATATATAGGAAAAAACTTAATAGATATAGGATTTGGTACTATCCATGGTTTTAGGCATACAGAGATAGCAGAAAACATAAGCATGGATTATCACTTTGACATAATACTGATAGCTCTTTAAGACAAAATTATGTATTAAATAGGTGATTGCCTTGATAATAAGGTGACATCAAAACTCATGCTCCCATGGGTCCTTCACTGCTGGCATCAGCTACAGCACATAGAGCTCTGCCAGACACTAGCACTTTCCCTTCTAGAAGGAGAGTCTTGGGAAGCCGGGATGGCTCAGTGGGTTAAGCGCTCATTTTGCAGCACTGGGGACCGAGGATCGAGTCCCCGCCCTGGCCCGTGTGGACCCATATGCTGAACTGGGGAGTTCCCCCAGCTCAGTTCTCTCTCTATCTCTGTATCTCTCTCTCTCTCTCTCTCTCTCTCTCTCTCTCTCTCTCTCTGTCAAAAACAATTTAAAAAAATTAAGAGAGTCTTATGGAAAAATGGTATTAACAGTAGCCTATGGCTTGTTCATTCTCCTGAAATCTCTTTTATCTCTTCCTTTCTCAGGAATAACAGTGGTTCTCAGCATTTGGGGTATTCACCACAACCCTGCTGTCTGGGAAAACCCAGAGGTATGACTGTCTTACATGAAAAAACTTCAAAGAGCTAGTCCTGGGTAATTCACTTTTTGTTAGCTGGGCATGGAAGTGGCAAACAATACAGCAATAAAAAATAAACATACAAACCAAACATGTATAACTTTTCTGCTAAAAAAACAAACTGTCCTTTTTCTGTATCCCTACTTTATCTTTGCTGTGAATGAACAAATTGGCATAATGCCACACAGTCTATTCTAAATTGCCACAGTCATTTATTTAATAAGCTCTAATAAGCACTTAACTTATAAGGGTGGGCTGATAAATTTTACCTCCACTTAAACAGAAAATTAATGGGAAAAGATCTTTTAATGAAATTTAAAAAAAGACATATCTACATCTTTTATAATGATATTTTTTTTTTACAAAATCACCACACACCTCAATACACTCCCAACAGTGCTGCACTAGTTTTTGAAGTCATACTTTAAAAGTCAGTGTTTTGTTTCTGAAATCATTTCTTCACTGCAGACTTCACCTCTTCATCACAGATTGAGCACTGGCCCTTCAAGTGTTCCTTTAGCTTCAGGAACAGGTGGAAATCACTAGGAGCCAGGTCTGGGCTGTACAGTGGATCTGGCAGCACTGACAAGTCCAGGTGTTGAATTGCAGCTCTTGTTGCTGCACTTGTGTGAGGCCTGGCATGGTCATGTTGAAGATGTGTTTTATTTCTTACTCCAATCTGTTTGATTCTTTTTAATGCAATAAGAGTTTCAATAAAATGGTCAGAGTTTACTGTTGTTTCCTTTCCAAGAAAGTCTTCAAGAACATGTTCAGAATTCCAAAAACAGTCAACACGACCTTCCCAGCTTGAGTTTTTCATTTTTTTGTCTTGGGTAATCTCTTATGGTGGTATTCCGTTGTGTTTGTGGTCATAATGATGGACCCAAGTTTCATCACCTGTAATGATCTTCTTTAAGAAGTCCTCACCTTCTTTTTCAAAAATTTCAAAAAAAAATTGGAGGAACTTTTTCTGCTCTTAAGAATTCAATATCAGCATGCTGTTTGAACCGAATGTCTGATCACTCTTCCATTTCTGTGTGCACTAGGTAAAAAATGTAAGTGTCTGTATGTGTATGTGCAAGGTCAAGAATGATGGAAAGGCAGGGAAGCCGGGATGGTCCAACAGGTTGAGTGATCGAATTGCAGCCCTGGGATCCAAAGATTAAGTCCCGGTCCTGGCCCCAGTAGACCCATATGCTGAATTGGAGTGTACTTCCCACCCTAGTTCGGTTCCCAGGACAGCTTCCCAAATGGGAAGCACCCAGTTCAGCTCCTGCCCAGGGCATGCCTCTAAAGTGGAAGTCACCCCAGCTCAAGGGGGCGCAACTCCCATGTGGGAGGCCCCCGGCCTGGTTCCTGCCCTGCGCAGGCCCTCACCCACATGTGGAATAGAACTATGTCGAAAACTGATGATGTATAACTATGGGGACTGCTCTGGGCCCTCCCCCTTCTCTCTGTCTCTCTCTGTCAAAACAATAAAATAAAAATAAATAAATAAATAAAAAGAATGATGAAGGGGAGATACCATGTGACTATACAGATCTGGTTATATCCAGATATATCTAATGTAACAAAAAATATTACAGTGGAGGCAAAATTTATCAGCCAACCCTCATATATATCTACAAGAGTATGTAGGCTATCCATAGCAATTGAGGTAACTCAAACTCCCCTTTGCTGGCTGAAACAATCAGGGTTCTGGCAGTAAACCAATAATACACTGAAGTTGAGTAATTTAAAGAAAATTTATGATGGAACTATTGACAAAGGTGTGGGTTAGGATTTAGGAAAAGCAAAATGGAGCAAATAACTACAGAAATGCTTACCACTTTTAGGCCTAATAAGATGATGGAAAGGGGTTTACAAATCTGGAGAAAGCAAGCTCCTGGGAAAGACCATCAGACAGGAATTGGGGTTGTCAGTAAAGGATGCAGCCAACCTAAGATAGCCTGGTAGGGAGAGGCTCAGAGATTAAATACCTGAAATGCTCCCTCCTCCTACCCTCCAGACCCCCTATCGATGCCTTTTCTTAGCCAAACCCATCAGGAAAGCATGTGGGTCAGCTTCTTGGAGCCCAGAGTAGAGTGAGAAAGGGAAGAGAGAGGATCTGCAAAGGCAAAAAGATGCAGAGCATGAAAGTCCCTAGATTCAATGTCCTCTAAACTCTAAACATAACATGTGCAAACGCTTCCTTCTACCTAAACTGCTAGGGTTTAAGATATGTTACATGGAATGGGAATTTGGACTGCATGTCTCAGTAACGACTGATCATGTACGGTAATCATTTTTGTTTGACTTCTAAGTAGATCTTACCTCCAAAGTGAAAATAATACCATTGGCCATAGTATTTCTGCTTCCCCCTTACTGAGTATCAGACTAGTCAATTGAGAGTCCAGCCAAGGTCACAGGTCTAGAGTTGCACTGTTGAGGGTGGCAGCCATTAGCCACATGTAGCTATTGAGCACTGACACATGGCTAGTAAGAATTGAGATGTGCTGGAAATATAAAATACACATTGGATTTTGAAGATGTAACACCAAAAATTGTGAAAATTTTTTTCTTAATAATTATTTATATTTTGTAGATGCTAGAATAATAATATTTTCTATTAAATAAATTCTATTACTGAAATTTATTTCACCTTTAAAAAATGTGACTACCAGAACATTTGAAATTATATATGTGGCTCACAGTATATTTCCATTGATCAGTGCTAGTAGTAGCTTAAGAAGTGTGTTAATGATGTTTGAGTGTTTGCCCTCTCATTTCAGGTCTTTAACCCCTTGAGGTTCTCTCAGGAGAATTATAATCAGAGACATTCCCACTCCTTCTTACCATTCTCAGCTGGACCAAGGTGAGGACAACGTGAAGTAAACAAAACTGTTTACTTGGGGACAGCTTTTTTACTTTAGCCCCTCAGCTTCCTAAATTCTTCCATGGAGCCCCACCTTTTCACCTGACCATGAAGTAGATCTTACTACCTATTCGAACCTCTGAGAGGGCAAGTTAGTTTCACAAAGAACAGTGCCCTTCTCTATCACATTCTCTATATCTGTGCCTCAGAACGCTATCCCATGATGCACACCATTGCTTATAGATAGACTCAATGTAGTCTACCCCTAAGCAGGTGGGTTGCATTTATTTTTTTCTAAAAATAGAACAAAAAATTCTTTTTAGAAATTGTAGCTCTATTGAGGTTTAATTTACATATAAAATTGTAAGATTTTTATAAAGTGTACATTGTGATTTGATGTACATATACATTGTGAAAAGATTTCTCCCCAATTATTTAATTAGCGCATCTTTCACTTCACCCATTTATCTTTGTGTATGTGCATGTGTGTAAGAAATTTAAGTTCTACTTTCTTAATGAATTACAATTATACAATACAGTATTATTAACTATAGTCACCATGTCTATCATCAGATCCTCACAGGAGAAACAATTCTATGAGCAACTCCAGGTGCCACCTTGTTTAGGAAGGGCATCATGTTGGGGCTTCCCAGCTCATATTCTTGCATGGAACCATGTAAACCCAGAGTACAAAAGTTTGAATGGCATCGAGAATGAAAATGTTGCTTTACTGTGAACATCAGACATGCTAGCCTAGTATAAAGACTCAGAAGAAACGCCATGTCTTCAAGGATCTCCTATTTTCTCTTGGTGTCTGCAGGAACTGCATTGGGCAGCAATTTGCCATGATTGCGTTAAAGGTGACCATCGCTATGATCCTGCTTCGCTTCAACTTGGCTCTGGATCCTGCCAGGCCTCTTTCCCTCATGCCCGCAGTTGTCCTCAGACCCAAGAATGGGGTCCACTTGTACCTGAAAAAACTTTCTTAACACTAGAGTCCAGGGTACAGTAACTCATATTTTGTTTTAAAGCTATAATAAATTATACCTAATGGTTCAAGAAAATGAAGAGAATTCAAAGTATGGTGGGAAGGTTAGGTGTAGGTAGGATGAGGGTCTCTGTGGAGCTGAATATTATCCCAAAACATTTCTAGGTGACACTTTGTATCACTCAGAACTGTTTCTGTATGACTGGGAGATTTTTAGATCTTTTCTGTTTGATTTTGGCTACTATTAATGCTATATATCAAGAAGTTTGCTATGTGACTTCCATGTATGTTCTCTTGTTTTTAAAAATACTTTTTGGGATTACACAGTAATAGGTGGATGTATTTCCAACAGTAGAAAAGCATGTAGAGTAAAAAGAAAAAAATCTCCTTTCACATGGCATACCCTTTCCTCCCCTGACCAATTTTACTGATTTTCATAAAAACAGAATGGTTTGGTGTGCATTTTTTCAGACTTTTACCTGTATATTTCATATGTGTGTATCTGTTCTCATAGATGTGATCAAATCTATTATTGTTCTTGTCTTTTTCACTTAATAAAATACACCCCCTTCTTAATCATGGCTTCATGATTTTCTATAATATAGATTTACTATAATTTAACTCTTTTCCTACTATTGGGCATTTATGTTCTTTGAAGTTTTAAAAACATGCTTGTTGGCCATTGGTGTTTGCCTTTGTTTTGTTCTCCATGGTTTGTACATCATCTACTTTTCTTGTTCTATGTCTCTTCTTATTGATTCATATGAGTTCTTTGTATATTCTGATAATAATCCTTGATTATAACTTTGTAGTTTTTCCCGTTCTTTTATTTTTTTAAATGGTATTTATGATGTCAATTACTATAAGAAGATACATTTTCATGAAGATATATAAACTTTTCTTTATGGTTTCTGGGCTTTGACACTTAGCTAAGAAAGCCTTCCTTTGGAATAGTATCAAGATATTTTACATATTTTCCTGGTGCTAACAACTCTTGTGAAGCCTGAGTAGGAATTTCTTAATGATATTCAGATTCATCACTCATTTGATATTTATGTGCCTACTACATGTCAGATATTTTGATAACCATTAGAGATTCAGGGGATTAATTAGACATAGCCCCTGCCCCCTAGAATACATAGCTTGCATTCTAAAGTAGAAGATGGATAATGAACAGATAGTTATAAACTGTACTAAGTTTTATGAAGGAAATGAGTGAGTTGAGCTAGACAGCTATCAATGGTAACTTAAATTGGGCTACATAGAAAAATCTCTTTAAGAAAGTGACATATAAGTTGAAACCTGAAAGACAGTAACAGAAGCTACCACTGCTTTTTCTAATGAGCCTCCTAGCAGCAATATTTTGACTTTTTGAATGAGTATGGGTGAAGCCATATGTCACCACAATGCATCTAAGAGAAAGGAATGCACTGGGAAGCAGGGAGGGTCAATGGTGAATTCTGTTTTGCATATGTTGAATAGGAGGTGTCTAGTGGGTCTCAAACAGAACAGATATCCAAAAGACAATAAAAATCTACAAGAAGGACCTGGGCTGGAGAATATATCTATGAATATTTTGAACAAATACCTTTGTGTCCTTGTTTGAATATTTTTTTGTAAGATAAATTTTAGAAGTAAAATTTCTGAATTCAAGGTTATGAGGGCCCTCCCCCAAATATTCAGTATAAGAATATGAAATTACAGATGTCCAGATTAGACTTCTCTGTTCTAAAGGTAGAACCAACTTCCTTCCTCTCAGCACAAAAACACGGTTATCAAATAATTAAGTCCCTTGGTAAAAACTGAAAAAGGGAGAGTCAACAAGCTTATGTTTATGTTGTCATCTGATCAAGTACCCCCAAATATTTCTTTTCATTAATGATGGCAATGGTAATGGTTACTATTACTAACCAGGCATTGACTGGGGTAAGCACTTTGCTTTTGTAACCTCACTTAATTTCCACAACACCCCAATGAAGTAGGAGCTACTAGTTATTCTTTAAAATATTTAAATATGGTCATACCTTTGTACTCAATTGCTTTGAAACTTGTTGAATTTTGTACTCAACATATTCTGATGCAAAAATTTTGTCCTGGTACTTGTCATTTGTTTGGTACTCAATGCACAAAATAGAACTTGGTGTTGATTGTCTCGTGACTCGCTACCCTTTCCAGACAAGAATTAACTATCCAGCAAAATTAACCTTTAGATATGAAGGAGGAATTAAGGCCTTTACACATATACAGAAGCTGAGGGAATTCTCCAGCTCAAAACCGGCACTCCAAGAAATACTGAAGGAGGCTATTCAGCCTGAATCAAGAAATGAAAACAAATGAAGAAAAGTGGGAACAACAAAAATATAAAAAGGAAAGAAGAAATGGATACAGGATATCCTATTATATCAATCATCACCCTGAATGTAAATGGACTGAATTCACCAATACAGAGGCATAGGGTAGCAGACTGGATTAAAAAACAAAATCCAACCATATGCTGCCTACAAGAGACACACCTCAGCCACAGGGACAAACATAGACTCAGGGTAAAAGGATGGAAAACAATACTCCAGGCAAATGGCAGTCAGAGAAAAGCTGGAGTGGCCATACTGATTTCTGATGAAAAAGACATCAGGATAAAAATAATAATAAGCCATAAAGATGGATATTACATCTTGATAAAAGGGACAATACACCAAGAAAACACAGCACTCATCAATATATATGCCCCCAATCAGGAAGCATCAAAATTTATAAAGCAACTACTAACAGATCTAAAAGGAGAATTTGACAAAAATACAATTATAGTAGGGGATCTAAACACCCCATGACAACATTGGACAGATCATCCAAGCAGAAAATAAATACGGAAATAGCAGCTTTAAATGATACATTACAGGAAATGGACATAGTTGACATTTCCAGGTCATTCCATCCTACAACAAAGGGCTATACATTTTACTCTAGTGCACATGGAACATTTTCAAGGATAGACCATATCCTGGGACTGAAATCCAACCTCACCAAATTTAAGGGCATCCAAATCATACCAAGTGTATTCTCAGACCACAAAGCTTTGAAACTTGAGATCAATTGCAAAAGATCAAGTGCAGAGAGAACC